>JAODIE010000008.1:528228-594528 GCA_027575565.1 Diploeciton nevermanni
AATAATAATAATAATAATAATAATAATAATAATAATAATAATAATAATAATAATAATAATAATAATAATAATAATAACTTTATTTACTTAAGTATATTAATACCTACTTGCTTTAGTTCGTGTTTAGCCAGGTAAACTCATATGAAGACTTTGTGAGGTGTGCCAAAGAAAAATGGAGGAAAACGTTTGAGAACATCTCGTTTTTCCAAGATGGCTACGTTTGCCTTGCCAACGAGGACTACAAGGTTTCTGAAGTAATTGATATAATTATGCAGATTGGTAAAATTCGTACTAAAGTTAGTTCTGCCGAACAATATTATATCGACATACCCGAGAGTGGTAAAGCGTACGAACCATTATACGAAATGACTTATAATATTTTGAAGGAGAATGAAGTACTTCCTGTGTTAGTTCAAAATAAGACTGCCACACTTAAAAAATGTATTACCAATGTGGTCGAAAGAACTGTAACTAATTATGAGCATAATGCAGCTCAATGTTTGAATGGCACATTCATCGTAGCATAATAAGGGCATTCTTTATTCTACGATAATATTTTATCATTTACTTAACTAATAAACGAGCATCAATAGAATTGATATTCTTATTCTAATACAACTTATTTTCCTATTAGCCTACCTAATATCCTACAAATTTCCTCAAAACTAAAACATTGATGCATTTGACTAATTGTTATAAAATAAGTGCATTGTTGGTTTTGTTCATGAAATGTCTGATATTCATTGTATTAGAATAAACTTACTTTACCACTTACTTCTTATGTACGAATAGGACGTTTTTGGCTTGTTGTCTTTTTCAGTATGAACTGTCTTGTGCTTTTTAATATGTCTTATCTCCTTTCTTGTCTCTTCCTAGTCTCTGGACTTTTACCATCAAAAACTATATGCACATGCTCGGATTTTGTTTTTGTCAATGATTGTAATTTTTAATTTGTGAATTCCAGTGAATTGCATCACTGGTTCAGAAATTAGTAAATGTCACAAATATTAATTCTGTACTAGCAGAACACATTTTCAAAGTCTTATAAAATGATGTTATAATGATTCTCATTGTTTATTTTGAGTTATACATTTTACCGAAGACTCGTATAAACCAAATTTGTCGCTGGCCCTCCGTGGCTAAGTTATTACCGGTGCGATTTATAGTAGCAAAATTGTGCTTAACTGTCAACTCTATCAATAGTAAAATCCAACAACAAACACCGAGATGTTAAAAACAACATCCAAATATACAAACATAAAATAAAAACCCATAACTTTAATACTCGCACCCAGTGACACTTTCAAACAACCTTCAAACCCCTACTACTAATATCATAATTTTTTAATTCCAAGTCCCACATTTCGCACTAAGGAACTAAGGTAATTAATGGGATTTGCGCTATTCTTATCTCTTAATATTCAGCTTGCACCGAATTCCTATTTTTACATGTCGGTGAAATGGCCTATTTAATTCGTAACAAAGTCAGGACAAAAAAGAAATAAAAACGCATATTTAAAATTTATTTCCTGAAATATGAGTATAAAAGACATTGAAGGGTTATAGTAAATATCAGTCATTGTAGAGCAACCCTTCAACATGATGAAAGTTTTTGTAATCGCATGCGTTTTTGCCTCTCTGGTGAGTATTTTCCTATTAACATAAATTATTTAGATTAATAATTTTATTTACTTTTAATACTTATATAATACTTGTATAATAATACATATTTACTTTAGTTTGTGTTTAGTCACGCAAACTCAGATGAAGACTTTGTGAGGTGCGCTGCAAGAAAATGGGAGAAAACCTTTGAGAACATCTCGTTTTTCATAGATGGTTATGCTTGCCTCGCAGACGAAGACTACAAGGTTTCTGAAGTAATTGATATAATTATGCAGATTGATAAAATTCGTACTATGATTGGTTCTGCCGAACAATACTATATCGACATACCCGAGAGTGGCAAAACGTACGAAACGTTATACAAAATGGCTTATGATGTCTTGAAGGAGAATGAAGTACTTTCTGTGTTGGTTCAAAATAAGACTGACAAACTTAAAAAATGTATCGCAAAAGTAGTCGAAAAAACTATAACTAACTATGACGATAATACAGCACAATGTTTAAATGGCACAACCTCCGAAATATAATGAAAGCATTCTTTATTTTACGATAACATTTTACAATGAAATGAACTAATAAACGAGCATCAATTGAATTGATATTCTTATTCTAATGCAATGCCTATTAGCCTGCCTAACAACAAATTTCCTTAAAACTCAAAATTTAATTTATTTGATCAGTTATTGTAAAATAGTAATAATACTTGAATTCAAGTTTATCAAACTTTGATTTTTCTAATATCAAAATTGTTATTGTTTAATATTCTTTAGTTTACAACATTTACACATATTAAGGAAAATGCGGTAAAATTCTAGTAGGAGTTTGTTAAAAATATATTGATGATATTGAGAACAAGACTTTTCTGCGATTATTTATTTCAAGTACGGGTTGGCTGTTAATTTTGCGGCTCCGTCTGCGGTGGAGACACCATACAACACGGTCTTATCAGTTGAGCGTTTTCCCGAACTGGGAAATTTATGTACTTGAATCTAATGACCGGACTATGTCTGAGGGCTCAAGCACGAAGAACTGCCATGAGCTTAAGTCCAGAATAAGAGAGAAAATAAGTGATACCGGTTATGCGCGTTGATTATAAGTCGCGCACCGTGGATTGTCGGGGTAACATACTGATTTGATTAATTATTCGAAAGTTTGTCGCTTTGTGCGGATACTGAGAAACGCAGATCATGCCAGCCCTGTCTGACAAAACAGTCAGTCTGTTCATGGCTTTGTTAAGACTTAGTCTGGTAAAACCATCACTCTGAACGGTGAACCTTGTGATTGACAATTGAAAATATAAGAACTAAGATCCATGATAAAGAGAGAATTCCGCTCTATCAGCAGAGATTAATTTTTGCTGGAAAGTAGTTGGAAGATGGACGTACTTTGTCTGACTACAATATCCAGAAGAAGTCTACGCTTTATTTGGCACTTTGCTCTTGCGGTGGTATGTAGATTTTTCTTAAGACTTTGACTGGTAAAACAATTACTTTTGCGGTTAAAATATCTGACACTATTGAAAACGTAACAAAGATTCAAAATTATTGCTGAGTTTGGACTTTACTTCGTGTGTGCCAACCTATTTCAAAACATTTTTTAGTTTCTGTGCTGTTGAGAATGTTTGTCAGCGACGGAGACAACTTCGTCGGGTGTTCGATGGTGCAGCATTTTTGTTCTATTTCGGCAATACCTTCGACGGTGATTGTTCTTGGTTCTGCTTGGATTTACCGTCAATCTGATTATGTTTTATTGCGTTGGTGATATCCATTTGCTTTTCGTTTTTCTTCAACTAAGATAGTCTGGATGGCGTCAGCTTTGCTGCGGGTGTAAATGCGCGTTGATGGAATAATAGGGATAAGAGGTTTTATCGGTTTTGTTGGTGCCATTTTGTGTTGTCTATTAAAATTTGTTTGTTTTTTTTTTCGTCGATCTCGTGCGTTAACATAGTCAGCCACCCACGCTTCTACTGTTGTTTCATCAACGTACGTTGTGTTTCAGGCCACGTCATAATAATGTGCATAGCGATTGGGCTTGAAACTAAGTAATGCGTAGCCAGCGGCGGGTAAACTTACTCTTCGAAAACAATCCCCATACGTCTAACTTTTATATTAAGCTGCAGGTTTACGTGTTACCATCTATCAGAGTTAACATTCCTGTTTACAATATTGTTATCTATGAACAGCTATGCAACTTCAACTTCATATCAATTATCTCGTTAGGAAGGATAGTTGCCGGCACAATTGCTGAGGAATTAAATGTTGTAAAAGTACAAATGAGTTCTAGTTTAAAATAGTTTATCTCGCAATTTCTGCGACTTTAACAAGAATTGGCCGCCGCCGCCGTTTCTAATTGGTTTAATAGCAGAGCAAAAAATGACAATCAATAAATATGCAATTCAAATTAGTTTAACAGATTAATTGTATTTAACTTTATAATATAAAGCAGGTATACTAATTGAAAATGATTCTAATAAAGAATAATTTATACTCATGCATCTTTGCAATTGTTATTTTCTACCTGTATAATACTCATGTTTGATACAAGTTTAAAATGTAACAAGTAACACATGACAATTATTATCGTGATAATTAATAATATGCGTTTATTCAATTTTATCGTCGAGCGCATTTGCGAGACGTTGTTGTTTCGAAACGCTTTTATCAGGTGCCCACAAGACATACGGAAAAGATGACACAAGGAGTATCTAGGAGAGGTTGATGGCGCCTGGGGCATATTAGAAAGTCACATCCTAGCACTTTTAGTGGGGTAGAATTTATAAAGTAATTAAACAAGTTGTTTAATGGCGAGAAGTGTGTTTAAGAGTTTAGATAAATTTATTTAGTTGATTTGTTAGAATCAGAATTGTAGAGCGTCTCTTGTGGCAAGTTAATACTTTCGTAAATAAATGCCACGTTACGAAGCGCTTAAACAGTTGATTGCATTTGAGTGGTTTCCTTTGAAGACACAAGATCTTGTGTTGTTTTTCTTTTTTGTGCGGCTACATTATTGTTTATTTGTACGTACCGTCGACATTGTTTTGTGCTATTGTGCTGTGCAGTACATTCGTTACATCGGGTTAGTGAGAACCAACGTGAAACACTTGAACCAAAATTCATTAAATATAAGTTATATTATGTATATGATTCATTAAAATGAGACATATTGAGCTGACAATAAAACTGTTCACTAATCATCCGAACCTTTTAACATCTATCGACGAATTCTGCAGAAAGATACTACCCAATTTCTACACTTCCCCAAGTCCTCCTTTTACCCGATTGAAGGAAACTATATTATTATAACTATTATTGTTTTCATTTTATTTTGTTGTTATTTTGTAAGGAAATATTTCATTATTTATTGTTTTTCTATGGCTAAAGGACCGTTCGTCGATGGCCTTGTATTGCGCGATTGTATATGTACAAAAAATATATTATTATTATTATTATTATTATTATATATGATTTTATTTTGGAATATTATGGTTTATGGTTGAAACTTTATAGTTTATGCTTATCTTTTAAAATTTTGATTGCACCGAATTCCAAATTATACTTGTCTATGGAATGATCTATTCTATTCATAACTTAGTTATGGTCCACAAAAATATAATTGCATAACTAAAATTTACTTCAAGAAAAATTGAGTATAAAAGACGATGAACAATTATGGTAAATATCAGTCATTGTAGAGGAACACTTCAACATGAAAGTTTTTGCAATCGCTTGCGTTTTTGTTCTCGTTGTAAGTATTTTCATTATAATATATTCATGCTATAATAATACTCTTTTGATTTAGTTTGTGTTTAGCCACGCAAACTCAAATAAAGAATTTGTGAGGTGTGCTGCAAGAAAATGGAAGATAATGTTTGAGCACGTCGCTTTCATCGAACCTGCCTATACTTGCCTCGCTGACGAAGACTACAAGGTTTCTGAAGTAATTGATATAATTATGCAGATTGGTAAAATTCGTACCATGGCTGGTGCTGCAGAACAATTCTATATCGATATACCCGAAAGCGCGGCAATGTACAACGCATTATACGAAATGGCCGATGTTGTCTTGGAAGAGAATAATCTACTTTATGAGTTGGCTCAAAATAAGTCTGACAAACTTAAAAAATGTATTGCCAAAGTACTCGAAGAGCCTAGTACTTTAAGAATTAATGCACTACAATGTTTCAAGAGGACAGCTTAGGCCCCGTAAAATAATGAAAGCATTATTAACTAATAAACGATCATCAATTGAATTGATATTCTTATTTTTTTAATTTCTAATAATTAAATTTCCTTAAAACTCAAAATTTAATTTATTTGATCAGTTATTGTAAATTAGGAATAATACTTGAATTCAAGTTTGCAAACGAAGTGATTTCAATCTGAAGTACTGTTTACAAACCTTTGATTCTTCTAACATTATCAAAATTGTTGGTTTCTAATACCCTTCAGTTTACAACATTTGCACATGTGAAGAGAAATAATGTAAAATTATATTACGAGCTTGTTAAGAATATACAGGCGAAACTGCGAACAAATTCTTATTATTCGTTTTATAATTCTTATGATCTAATTCTGCGTATCGATGATTTGCTTCTAACTTCCTGGAACGATTTGATCAGATTTCAACCTCAATTTCCTAATTGAACATCATTACCATTGCTGTTTTCTTTAACAATTTTGATTAGCATGTCATTTATTTATTAATAAAACTACTTATTCTACTATTTTATCTAACCTTACTCTACTGTTCTCCTCTATGTTGTATTGAATTATCTTAAAACTAAAGGAATAATGCAAGACTAATTGTTATAAAATCAGTGATTTGTTGATTTTTCTCATTAAGTATCTGATATTTAATGCACTAGGGAAAACTTACTTTAACATTGTATGAATAAAAAGCCCTTGACTTGTGGTTTATGAATTGTATTGTTTTATGTGTTTGTTAAAATATCTTGTTGGTGGTCAGTGGTAAGGACCTTTGTCGGTGAATTCTTTTCTGTGGTTGAGTATCTTAAGGATTGAACAATTATGTCATTGACCGTAGAGATTTGAGGATTGAAAGTGGTGTGACTGGGTGAATTCATTAAAAAGTTTTGGTTATTTTATTTTACGTTTGTAAATTCGGATATTTTCTTTGCTATCTAGATATTTTAAGTCGAATTTTTATAGTGATAAGATTGTGTTGATATTGTTGTCCGCGTGTTCAATTCATTAAATATAAGTTATTTTATGTATGTATATTATGTATATGATTCCATTTTGGAATATGATGGTTTATGGTTGAAACTTTATAGTTTATGCTTATCTTTTAAAATTTTGATTGCACCGAATTCCAAATTATACTTGTCTATGGAATGATCTATTCTATTCATAACTTAGTTATGGTCCACAAAAATATAATTGCATAACTAAAATTTACTTCAAGAAAAATTGAGTATAAAAGACGATGAACAATTATGGTAAATATCAGTCATTGTAGAGGAACACTTCAACCTGAAAGTTTTTGCAATCGCCTACGTTTTTGCTCTCCTTGTAAGTATTTTCGTTATAATATATTTATGCCATAATAATCATAATTTTATTTTCTTAAATTTATTAATACCTATTTACTTTAGTTTGTGTTTAGCCAAACGAACGCAAATGAAGACTTCGTGAGGTCTGCTGCAGGAAAATGGAGAAAAATGTATGAAGACATCTCTTTTTTTTCAATACGGCTATGTTTGCCTTGCCAACAAAGACTACAAGGTTTCTGAAGTAATTGATATAATTAAGCAGATTGGGAAAATTCGTACTATAGTTAATGCCGTCGAACAGCACTTTATCGACATACCCGAGAGTGGCAAACCGTACGAACCATTACACGAAATGGCCAAAAATGTCTTGAAAGAGAATAAAGTACTTCCTGTGTTAGTCCAAAATAAGACTGACAAACTTAAAAAATGTTTTGCAAAAGTAGTCGAAAGGACTATGACCAATTATAAGCATTATGCAGTATGAGGTTGTGCCCTGAAAGCATTCATTATTTTTCGTTTTACGATAACATTGTGCGATGAAATTAAATAATAAACAAGCATCAATTGAATTGATATTTTTATTCTAATGCAACTTATATTTCTATTAACCTGCCTAACAACAAACATTGATGTACTTAACTAATTCTTATCATCATCATCAATTTGTAAAATTTTGATCTTAAGAGATTTAAGAGAAATGAAGTGACATTTTATTAGGAGTTCGTTAAGAACATATAAGTGATATTGCGAACGAGTTTTCATTATTCATTCTTGACGTCGATTTTCGTGCAATATCTATCAAAATCAGCTGAGATGGAATCACCTATGTGGTACACTCTTAAATCCTTCAATATTCAATTCCAACCCAGTGTGAAGATGAAATTTCCCAAAAAGAGATTCTATCGCTATAGGAATTTGACTAGCTTAAATACACCGTGGGAGGATCAAGACGACAGTTCCTCTCTAAGACGTGAGACGCCCGCCGAACTACAGTCACTTCTAAGTCACCAGTCTTCACCCCCGCATTAACTCTTCCGCAGCGGCTTCATTTAAGTTCCGATGTGATCCCCGCCAGCTGCCGCCGCGAGGTTCTGCCTTGCAGACACCAAGTTTCGCTTCCCAGGATCCGCGACTACCCCGAGTACAAGAGCGCGCCCTAGCCTGTACTGTCCATTATCACAAATCGACTTGATACACAACTCTCCTAAGTTAAGACACTCCTAAGCGCAAAAAGCTTGAGCGAAAGGACATCGGCAATAGAACAGCATCGTAATTCTTGCGCCACTACCAACAGCTAGCCGAAGGAACTGGTGATGCAGCCATTGTTAAGAAGATTTGAATGAGCCAGCTAAACTGGCTGAGGCTATGTTCCGCGCATATTCTTAAGCGAAAAACAACTTCCCACCAGGTACGGCCTGACGGCGACCAATTGAACCCCCCATCGACACATTCGGTTTCCTGCCCTTGACTTTCAACGTTAGATTACGCCGTGATTTGAGCTGGAATTTTGTTATTGCCTATGTTACAAAAACTATCATGATTGTGAATTTGCTCCACCATTATGGCTTGTTGGTAGATGTTCGAGACCGGCGTTTGATTTGACGGTTCCGTATGCATCAAAACTATTTCTGGCCCGTCCAGAAGGAAAAGACTTCCGATCATCCCCCAAACATAACATAGTACATTACATGCACACCACCTTCGGACCACCAACAACAGGAAAACCGCGTCGTTTGGTACCAGATGGGCTAAAGATAGGCAAACAAGAGTTTGAGTTCATGATAAGAATGGGTATTTGAGGCCCATCTGAGAGGGTACTTTGTCTGATCAGTACCCGTACGGCACATCTAGGACTTTTCACAAGTTCTGCGAGGAATCAAGATTTTTATATACGATATTCTGGTAACATTCACTACAGAGACAGTGCATCTCAAACACCTAAATATCCTGTTCCAGTGGTTGAAGGACTTCGGTGTAAAAGTGAACCCAGCAAAAGCCGCTTCGAAGCCACCAAAGTTACATTTCTGGGTTACCGCGTATCTGGGCAAGGTACTGAGCCGCCGTCTACCGACGGTTTTTGCCGGGATCGGATCAGACGCAAGCAGTTCGTACCTGTTTGTAGGGAAGACAAAAAGAAAACGCCCGTTAAAAGAACGGCAAACACGCATTGTCTAGAGAAACCTTACCTTATAGTGCTACAAGAGCAGCCCTGCATCATATCAGTCATTGCAGAAGAACAACATTGCTTCCCTAGTAGAACTCTTTGTAATAACATGAATTATTTATAATTATAATTTTATTTACATAAGTATATTAATACTTATTTACTTTAGTTTGTGTTTAGCCACGCAAATTCAAACAAAGACTTTGTGAAGTGTGCCGAAGAAAAAGGGGGGAAAACGTTCAAGAACATCGAAGACTACAAAGTTTTGCAAGTAATTGATATAATTATGCATATTGATAAAATTCGTACTAAAGTTAGTTCTACCGAACAATACTATATCGACATTCCCGAGAGTGGCAAACCGTACGAACCATTATAGTCCAAAATATGACTGACAAATTTAAAAATATATTGCAAAAGTACTTTACTAATAAACAAGCATCAATAAAATTGATATTCTTATTCTAATGTAACCTATATTTCTATTAGCCTGCCTAACAACAAATTTCCTTAAAACTCAAAATTTAATTTATTTGATCAGTTGTTGTAAAATAGTAATAATACTTGTATTCACGTTTGCAAACAAAATGATTTCGATCTGAAGTACTGTTTACAAACCTTTGATTCTTCTAACATTATCAAAATTGTTATTTCCTAATATCCTTCTGCGTACACCATTTGCACATGTGAAGAGAAATAATGTAAAATTATATTAGAAGCTTGTTAAGAATATACAGGCGAAATTGCGAACAAATTCTTATTATTCGTTTTATAATTCTTATGATCTAATTCTGCGTATCGATGATTCGCTTGTATCTACCTGAAACGATTTGACCAGAATTCAGACGCAATTAGAAAACATTATTACCATTGTGGTTTTCTTTAACAATTTTGATTAGAATGTCATTTGTTTAACAATAAAACCATTATTCTACTTATTCTACTTTTTTATCTAACCATGCTTCACAGTTCTCTGCTATTTTGTATTGAATTATTAAATCTTAGGTTTTTTATAGCTTCAGGTTTCTATAATTTAACATTCTCTCATGTTTTATAACAAAAATAATACTTACTAGTTAATCTAATTACTAAGAAACATTCTAATACCTTGACATTCGTAAACCGAGCAAACTAATTATCCTTTCTCTAACATATTCTTCTTTATGTTTCCTTATCAGCATTCAAAACAGTTGAACAGTTAAAACAGAAATTTTGTTCATAATATTTTGTAAATAGAAAAACGATATATAATGCATATTTTGCAGTATCCATAAAATAACATATATTTAATAAACGTTTTTTTTTTATTTATATTGTTGTAATACCTTTTTGTCTGGCTCCCTCCCATCTCAAATATTCTCAAAACTAGAAGCGTGTATTAACGGCACGTTACATCTTAACATATCTCAAATATAAGCACAATAAAATTACGATTACGAAAATTACGGTAAAATACAATTTTGTTGGAGTTTTGGACTGTCTGGACTGATTGAACAAGAGAACAAACCTAAAGGCGTCTCAGCAACAATCCAAAGAAAGTGTAAGGATTGGATTAGTGATAGGATGAGGTATGTGAAACCTGAGCCCATAAAAATTGCAAAAGAAGTGTCCTGCCTTGAGCGGATAAAACAAACACGAAAAGGGGATAATTTCTATAAGAATTTAACTGAAGTGGAAATGGGAATGATAAATTTATTACTGAACAAATAATATGCTAATTTAAAATTTCTTAAGAAAACAGCAGTGGTGTTTTTTAATTGAGCCTGGATACCAGTCAAATCTGAGAATTGTAAAATGAATAATAACGATTCATTTACAGTAAAAGTTAGAATTAAATAAAATTATTATACTTAATTCTTGTTATTACGAAAATACAACCGTTGCTGCGGTTGTTCGATGTACTAATATAACCTTATAGTAAACTAGGTTAGTTGCCAATGAATCTATCTAAAATAAGCCATTCTATCTCAGCTGTTTTGTACAGTTTATATACCAATTTTTTTTCCTTTTCATATCGGTAGAGTAGCCTAGTTGATTCATACCTAAAACATGTCAAAAAAATATAGAGATAAAATTGCATATCTTAAATTTGTTTGGTAAAAAAATGAGTATGAAAGACGTTGCCTTTTTCAGTATAATCTTACTTACTTACTAATTATACTGAAGAAGACAACATGCAAAAAACGTTTTACCAAGTGAATAAAAGTAAGTGTTATAGTAAAGTTTTATCAACATAATGAATCTTAAACACTTCGTAACCATACTCAACAATACTCAGCAGTTGAACGATTATGGTAAATAATAGTAATTACAGAAAAACACTTCAACATGAAGTTGAAGTTAAATGCAATCGCTTGCATTTTTGCCTACCTAATGAGTATTTTCATAATAGTATGAATATATCTATAACAATTTTACATAATTTTAACTTGTGTGTGTTTATCCATTATACGAAATGGCCGATATTGTTCTTGAAGAAGAATAATCTACTTTATGGGTAAGCTAACAAACTCAAAAAATGTTTAAAAGTCACAACGAAAGAATTCATTATTTTACGATTTACGATAACAGTTTATGATTCACTTAAATAGAAAACTCTACTAACTAACATATCTAAATAATAAAAAATAATAAATAGTTTTCTCATTCTAATATTGTTGTAAAATATTGTATTATGATTAATCTATATTGACTTTCGAATAAAGAACCGTTGATTGATGCTCTTGTACAGGGATCGGCAACCTTTTTCGGACGGCGAACCATTTTCAAAAAATTTTGTTTTCTTTTGTTTTCTTCTGTAGCATTCCTAAGACAAAGGATTGACAATTTATTAAACTAATGCATCGGACACATGAAAATAATATTCTTTGATAAGATAAACTCAACATAACACTAAATTATTTCAATCTTGATTAATAGAACAATAAACCCTCGACAAAACAGAAGAAAAAACAAAGAAAACAATAATTTGTAATCTATCCCGCGCGCTCACGCTATAAGTTTGTTGTTTTTTCTTCAATTATGTTGGTGCTTTGGCGAGCTGTACAAAAGGTTCTTGGGGGCCGTATACTGCCCGCGAGTTGTGGGTTACCGACCCTTGGCCTTGTATATTATTATTATTGGCATTGACACTAAATATGAAAAAGTAAGAAACACTAGATGAACTTAATTGAACTTTATTACTCAGCAAGTGCTAATCAAGATTGTTAAAAAAAGTGCAATGGTAATTGTGGTTTCTAAATGAGTCTGAATTCTGGTCCAACCTTCTCAGGTAGACAGATGCAAATTATCGATACGTAAGAAAAAGTTAAAAACAAATGATGAGGATCCATTCGTAGCTTTAACACAACACAATTAATTGCTACAATTTTATCCTTCATTCTCTTAACATGAGCAAATGTTATATTTTGAATCAAACGTTTTCGGTTTGTTGCCTTCTTCTGTATAGAAGTGGTAAGCACCAACGACTTTGGTCGCACTATTATAGTGCAACCGTTTAAAATCTGATAGTAGGTTATTTTTTTAGTTCTTAATTATTACTAATATTGGTGCAAAAGAATGGCACAATTTTGCGTAGTCAACTTTGCAGAAAAAGGCGATTTTTAAGTATTTATTAAATTAAATTTACTGCATTGTTATTCATTTTCACAATGAAATCATTACAGGATTATTCCAAAAGATTATCTAAAGATTAAGCATTTTTGAATAATTTTCAAGAAACAGGATAATTTCATTAGGATTTTTTTATATCCAAGTTATTATATTCAATCTGTTGAAATATAATGTCAATGTGTGTATAATACCACACCAGTGGGTGAGGTTGGGAGAAGTAGTCAGTTACGCATGAGACACGGGGAGGCGAAGGTGGTGAGTCAGGCTTAAAGAAGCATATTGTGAAATAAAACCAATCAACGTTTTGACTGCATTTCGGTTCTTTTTCTCAACTTCCCTAATAACAACAACACAATCCAATATTCAAATTGATACTAGAGATAGTGTGTCGCTAACGGTTGTTTACCACTTAATTTTGAAAATGATGTAATCATGTTAGAAAAACAGACATAAAATCGCATAACATAAATTATTGCTTAATAAAAAAAGTGAGTGTTGCGCGGGAGACGCGGCGAAGTTATCCAAGTAACAACGGCCGTTAGGCCGCCTCAATTAAGAGGATTTTAAGAGGCGTTTTGAAAGATTTGCAAGGAGAGACTTGAATCAAAGACACACTTGAGACAACTGACCGAGAGCTTTATTCAAACTGTATTGATTGACGGTTAGAGATTTAGAGACTTATTTGGGGACTTCTTTAGAGACTTACAAAACTTACAATTAATATTTTCCCTGGCCTGGACGTTACCTATGCGCGGCACACTAGACCGTTCCAATGAAACAAAGTGCAAACGGTAACGCCCAGGCACTCTACGATCTTACCGATTGCAATCGGTAACAGTGAGTTTAAAAGACGATTTTGTCAAATAACAGTCATTTACAGAAAAACACTTCAACATGAAAAGCCTTTGTAATTGCAAAACGTTCGGTTTAATTACAACTCGAGAGTACCAACATAATACACATCAGTCTTGAAGGAGAATGAAGTACTTTATGGATTGGTGCAAAACAAGCCTGACAAATTTAAAGAATGTATTTGCAAAGTAGTCAAAAGCACTAGAACTAATTCGGAGCATAATGCAGTACAGTGTTTGCATGGCACAACTTCAGTAATATAATGGAAGCATTCATTATTTTACGATGTAATTAAATAATAAAAGAGCATCATTAAACTTAATTTTATTTTTCTACTGCAGCTGATTTGCATTGAGTCCATACTGAATACGGCAATAAACAGAAAACGTTTTATTCATAAATGAAAAGTAAATTTAATACAACTAGACATTTTGTCGTGGACAAAATTAACGAAACTCTTATGGTAACAATATCAATCTATTGAGGCATTGGTAACCTCAATTGCCAGCTGACTAAAGATTAGACTTAGAATGCTGAGAAAAATTTATTTGCAAAATCACAATTATTTTCACATAATTGAAAACTCCTTAGTATATAAAAATACATTGATGCGCGGCGATTTTTACTAGTCGTACAGGATGCGACTTACACTCACCGTGTTCACTCAAGTTTGTGAGATTTTTTTATTTGTTTAGCTTTTAATGTAACTGTCGCTAGCGCTTCTACTGGCAATCCATTCGAAAATAGTAGATACCTATTTACTTCATTTATCTAGTAGCACAGGGTGTAAAAAAATGTGTACCTGAAACTACGCTCTACCATTCCAATCACAAATGCAAGTTCCACAGATCATTTCGCACTATTTTGGTCATTTTGACGACTTTCTACAGCGGCAATCAAGTTATCAATTTCCTCTATGCTAAATATTTTCTTCCTCTTCTGTCCTTTGGGTACTAGTGTAGTTTTATCCTGCAAATATTACATAATATGAAAGATACGTTTTTATCAAAGCTCAAATGTGTACCCAAAATTGTATATACTCAGGAGATATGGTTTCAAGATGGATCAGCCTGTCTTCTAATCGTTTTAAACGCATGTATATATTCTTTGGAACCGCGGTCTCCAAAGAAAGTTGCGATTCAAGATTAGCACAGCGTTCATGGATACCATTGGGTGGAATATGTTTTCGCAGATACTCACAACCATATTGATCCTGATAGCTGCATTTATTATAAACTCTGTTAACTAAAACATAAAATACATTTGCAAAGTATTGTTAGTATTAATAGTATTATCATAAAACAAGTAAAGCAATATCAAGGTACACCTTGCAAATGTCCTTTCGAATCTTTGCGTTTTGTTAAAACTGAATCAATACGAGCACATGAGTCATCACTCTCAAAATTTGGGTCCCGTCTGCAAAAATCCCGTATGTTTGCTTCATTTACTTCATTCCTCTTCAGGTCTATAAATCGCTCAATACGCTCATCCATTTCCTCATTGGATGCCTTGATTTGTATTAAATGTTGAGGGATTAAATGTGCCTGTACTTCCTGTGCAATTATTTGTGTAAATTTTGACTGTGCAGGAGATAAGGATTCTAAAACAAGATTAGAGATATATAACAACCAAATTCTACAACACCCAATAAAATATTTATTTGTTAACAGAATTCCAATAATTAATGTTGTCTTATATACTTGACCACAAACATTCTTTATTTTCCTTCCACACACCTGTTGTATCCTGAATTTTATTATATACTTCCTTTTTCCAAATTGGTACACTTTTCTTAACATTGTCAATGCAATACTCAGTTGCTCTAATTGCATCAAGTCGATGAGGAGATGATATTGCTATAATAATACTTGCTTCCTTAACAGGCACACTACCCAACCTGAAACATATAGAAATGTTAATAACCTTCAATGTAGTAAAAGAATATTTATTAATGATACCTATGATAAATTGCAATATTTTCTACATCAATCCATTTTTGCCTTATTTCTTCACAGATGGACTTCATTGCTTTTAAACCCATTGACTCATATGCTTCATATTCAAGTTTCACAACTTCTTTATTATCAAAGTTGTCTCTGGTTGTCCCAATGAAGGTTGAAATTGCACCACACTTGGGCGACAAAACTAAATCCGTAATAGTTTCAACTGAGAGCTTATCTTCAGTGAATTTGAGAATATCGAGTTTTGTGTTCTCCGACATTGTGAATAAGCTTAATGTATTAACAACGTAACAATTTTATTTTTCCTTAAATGAGTATCTGTCCTATGGCCAAGTTGGCACTGGCTAGCACGGATAGGACATTTTAGCCAACAATTTAACGACAGCAACGTGAAACATTCGTTTGTATTGTTTTGTTTACATCATGTGATGAAACAATAAATCATGTACGTATGTTGTACAATAGATTAACTGTATCCACATACAGCACTTGGGAGCAAAAGTGACAGTAGTAGTGACAGTGCCATGAAGGTAGCGACTGTGATGTCGTAGTCGCGTTAAATATTATTTCTATATGTTTCACTTCGAAACATTTTGTTTTGTGTTTTGATTGAAGTCGTTTTCTAAAAGTACTTTAGGTTCTAACGTTGTGTAGAAGAGCTACAATATATTTTAAAAATAGTTCTCTTGGCTACGATGGAAAGCAATTGAATCCCAATTGTAACTATTGAACCGGATACACAGTGGCACAAAATTGATGAATGCAACCCGTTTGGCGCTTCATGCGTATTTATTTTTCGTAATCTAGTCGGCAAAGAGCCAAGATCAGACTCTTTGCACCAAGAAAGTATTCCATAGCAGTTTATTTAAAACCAGTCAACAATAAAAAGTAGTTTAGGATTGTTATAAAAGTAGATATGTGGGTTTTCTTTTATTCTTCAATGAAGGACAATTACCTTTGCATAGTAAATATTCTAGTGGCCTGTATTTAATAAATCCAACACTATCACATCCAGGTATCTTGCATATAATTTTAATAATATAACATTTTACCCCATTTACCTTTAAGAGATAAAACACTCGTTCAAATTCAATTAAATTTAGGTTAGCTGCTATCCCCCACTTAATGGTGGAATGACAGCAATTTTATCTCCAACTTTCAATTCAATACATGCATCCTTTTCTATATAATTTTCATTAACAGCAATAATAATGGTGTCCTTAATTAGTTCCAAATTGAATTGTGTCACAATTTCTTTACTGAGCTCTCTGTATGTAGTTGGCGATGGCATACAAATTAATGAAGCTTTCTTTCCAACTAGTTCCCGTGCTTTAGCAAAGAATAACACTTCCACCTCTGCACTCATTGTAATAACTAGTTGAATATCCTCCGAGATAAATACTGCAAGACTAGGCAAATATAATTTCCTCCTGCTTGGTGTACTTGATACGATTCAACCAACTTAATCGCCGCAATTCATTGACTTAGTCTACGCTCTACATTTAAGATACGTCACTGTTACGTCACTCTTTCAACCTCACTTCTTTCTTACTTGCTTGATTTGACTGCTTTCGAATAGGTGGCGCAACCTGCCAAGCATCAATAGCTGGGGCGCGTAACAATGAGAACAACCGAAGCAACGCTAGCATACCGTGGATCGCATTGTTGCTTGTGGTTAGTGCTTGGGTTTACTTCTTCTCATGCTTTCTGTTTCCTGGGGATCTAAGCTTTCCTAGGGCTTCCGAGAGTTCTTAGCCATTTCTACCGCAGTTTGGAAAAGTTCACTGAAAACCTGATATAAATTAATATTTAGCTGCGATCCTAATTAATTAACAATGGCCAACGGGCCTATTGCAGAACGTAATAGAGGTCGGTATAGAAAATATTTAATTTGAAAAACTAGATTTTTAGCTAATTGTTTTTTTTTTTGTATTGAATAGATGCTACAATTTATGTGGGTGGATTAGATGACAACGTGACTGAGGCTCTAATGTGGGAACTCTTTGTTCAAGCAGGACCTCTGGTTAATGTACATATGCCAAAAGATCGTGTAACTATGATGCACCAAGGATATGGCTTTGTTGAATTTATGGGAGAAGAAGATGCTGATTATGCAATTAAAATAATGAATATGATCAAATTATATGGAAAACCTATTCGCGTCAACAAAGCCTCAGCACATCAGAAGAATTTGGATGTTGGTGCAAACATATTTATAGGAAATTTAGATCCTGAGGTTGATGAAAAGCTGCTGTATGATACATTCTCAGCATTTGGTGTAATTTTGCAAACGCCGAAAATAATGAGAGATCCAGAAACTGGTAACTCAAAGGGCTTTGCATTTATCAATTTTGCAAGTTTTGAAGCATCTGATGCTTCAATTGAAGCAATGAATGGGCAGTACTTATGTAATCGACCAATTAGTGTATCATACGCATTTAAGAAGGATGCAAAGGGGGAAAGACATGGGTCAGCAGCTGAGCGTCTACTTGCTGCTCAAAACCCACTCTCACAGGCAGATCGGCCTCATCAATTGTTTGCTGATGCCCCGCCAATGGGAATGATGCCTCCAGGTATGTTGGCTCCGCCACCGCCGCCGGTCATGATGGCAGGTATTATGCCTCCGCCACCTCCCACGCCAGCAAATATACAGCCACCACCACCACCTCCCGTTCCACCTCCGTCAGTTTTTCCGACAGGGATACCGCCACCGCCGTTACCTCCAGTGCAACCGCCTTTGCCTCCCGGAGCTCCACCGACTGGTGCACCGCCCCGCCCACCTCTTCCACCAATGCCCCCCAGTTCAGTGGCAGCACAACCACCGCCACCGAGGATGATGCCTTCATGGCAAGGAAGCACAGGTGGATTCCCTCCACCGGGGCCCCCTCCTCCTCCTTCTGGTGCACCACCACCATTTCCAAATTCCTTTCCGCCGCCGCCACCTCCTAGTGCTAGACCTCCTCCTCCGCCGCAAAACTGGCGTCCTCCGCCACCGTCCTCATTTCCACCCCGAGGCCCTCCACCACCACCTCCTAATTTTGAAGAGGGAAATTGGCAGTAAAATAATACTGCCTTTGGGATTTTTCATCAATCTTTTTATTAACTGAATAAAAACCTATGCTATTAATTTTAATAAATACCTAACGTTTTATACGTCTACTCAAATATGAACTCAACCGAGTCGCCTTCAATTCGACCCTCCCATCGTAGATCGTTATCGCTTAGTTCCAGATCGTCGATTCGCTCGCTAGGTCCCTGTGACACAATGTAGCTGCTGTTTTCCGGAGTCACAGGTAATTCTGGTAAATAGAAGGTAAGCGACGAATCTAGTTTGTTTGGAGATTGGCCCAGTCGATTCATTCCTTCTATGGCGCGTTGATTGTGAGGGTCCAAACGTAAGGCAGCATTGTAATGTGTGAAGGCATCTTCTTCTTTTTGTAATCGGGTGAGATTCTCAGCAAGAAGCTGATGCATTTTAGACGATGGGTATTTTTCCACATGTTTTTGTAGAAGCTGACATGCTTCTTCATACTTTTGATCTTGATCAAGATATTCAACAAATAGACACACAGCAGGAGTGTACGATGGATCATCGGTAATTGCTTTCTCTAATAAACCACGAACTTTTCCATTTGATGAAGCATCTTTCATGATCACTGATGCATAAAGCTGAAAAATATAATATCTGTACCAACTGAAACAATCGCAATTTCTAGCTATGCGGAATAATTATAAAGGGAATTTCTTCGTAATATAAGAATGTAGCTTTCGGTACTATGCGTGCTCATAAGTTGTCATATAATTACTTTTACAATATTATACATACTCACAGTTAAAGCTTGAGGTGAATTATTTAATAACTTGCAAGCGTTAGCTGCTATTGTCAATCCTTCTCTATATCTTAATAGAACAAAATTTGCCTCAACCAATCCATTATGCGCTTCAAAGCGCTGCGGAGAATGATGTATCGCGTCTTTAAAATGCAGTAGCGCCTCAACATGCTTTAGGAGTGCCATAAATGTATGTGCCTTTAATAATAAAGCCTCAACATTACATGTTTGCATCAAGCAGGCTTGGTGACCAAAATAAGCTGCTTTCTCATATTTCTTGATTGCATACATGTACCATCCCATGGCTACCCAATGTTCACATGACCACCGAGAAGTATCTATTTCAATTGTTGCTAATCTCTCCAAGTCTCTCAATTCTTCCTTATCACCATACCGAGCTAATAATGTGGCAAACAAATCCCGGCCAGTGATAAAGTTATGGTCCAACTGTACAACTCTTTGTAGAGTTTTTAAAGCCATTTTTTCATTACATAGATATACATAACAATAAGCTACTGTTACCAATAAGTTAATATTGTCCCTAAGAGCCTCTATGCTCTTGAATGTTGTTATTGCACTTGTGTATTCCTTGGAATGCATTTGTGCTTGCCCGCGTAACCAAATATTAATCCAGTTATGATCAGAAGTTGCTTCAATCATCAATGAATTTAACTCAATGCCTTTTATACCAAGCTTAAGTAGCTTTTCTGCTGCTAATAATGCACAGCTTGATTCACGTAAAACTTCCTTGTAACATGTTGCAGCTGACCTTTCTAAACCAGCTTCCATATATAAATCTCCCAGAGCCATATTTACTTTTGGTAGTCGAGTTCTTCCAGGAACTGTTTGCAATATCTCAATTGCCTTTTGTGTCTGCTTCATATTGATTCGGCACAAATACATTTTGTACTTAATATTAATTTCAATTTCCTTCATCTGTTCCCTTTGACTCAAATTTGTATTGCTATTTGAATTAGAGTTTTGTAAATTTTGGTTCTGGCTTTCAGAAGCTGTATTGCTTTTAGTTGATTTGTTCTTTGATATATATTTACGAATTTGCAGTGCTTTGTTATATGCATTATCTGCCTGTAAATACTGTTGAGTGTGATATAATGAATTAGCATACAAAATATGTATTTCATATTTGCAGTGGGGTGCAATATCCTGTTTATGCTCAGAAAAGGACAAAGTTAATTCAGCCTGAAATAAAACGCAGTGCAATAAGAGCATACAATGTTTAAATGTATGTATTTAATAATTTGACTTACCAAATGGATTACATTGCTGTATAATTCTTGATCATACAGAATCTGCAACTGTTTTAGTGCATTCATACTTAATTTATTGAAATGAGGTTTAAGTATAAACTTATGAGGCTAACGGATATAACTCCAACAGTATTTAACGCATAGAGGAGATGCTTATTTATTTCACGAATTTTTATTATCACGAATATAATAGCTAATTAAACCTATCGCCACAGACGTCACTAGTTGGAACAAGTGCAACAAGGCATCTAGAGTTGAAAGTGCAATTTTTAATTGTAAGGCTCATAACTGCAAAATCATTATTTTTTTTTACAAATGACGCAAACAAAATACAAATGATTTCTGAAATTAAATAGCTTTGACTCGTGTCAAAGCCCCAATAAAATTTTTCCTTTCTAGCTTTTAAAGTCGTTTTGCCTGTGAAGAAGTGGGGACAACTATGCGGGCTTTTCTAAATTTATTTAAAGAAAATATAGCTTTCACAGTAATACGTCTTACCTTAATAGAAAACATTTAAAACTAAAAAAAAATCAGCTGGTTATGCCATTCTTATTTTAATTTCAGGTTATTAAGACTATATATTCTTTAAATTAAAAACATAAAAATTGTATTGGTATTGACTCGATTCAAGTTTATGTAGAATGCAATATTGTTTTATTTAAAGCAACGGATATTGTGTATATAGTGAATTTCTTCTTTGTTGGTACACCCAGTATAACGTCATTACGCACACCTTGCCATTGGAAAAACACTGCACAATACGCATACTCACGCAGAGAACACAAATATAACAAGTTTTAGGTGGTAGCCAGTGATAGCGAGAGGTGGTAGCGGTCGTTTTTGTTGACGAAGGTGACGGTTGTATTCTCGTTTATTGTGTACTTCAATCTATTTAACTAATAATTTCTCGGGTATGTTTTCGACCAGTAACTTTGAGCATTAATTTATTTCTGTCTTTTCAGAGAGTTACTTTCTACCCTTCAGAATTGTTTGTCGTGTAATCGGTAACTATGTTTAGCTAGTACGGTAAGGGAGCTCCACCGGGGGCGGCACATAATGCGCGCGATAGGGACCTAGTGAGCCGCGTCAGCAAAAATGTCTGTAGGCGGTGCTCTGGGTAACGGCGGCGTCGCAACAGGCAGCAGGCTAAAGACGTCGCCTAAATCTCCTAGCACTATTAAACATCATGGACCCATGAAAGCCACCTTACCTATGGCATCATTATTGAAGCAATCCAGCCCACTGCACTCATCAGTAAGTCCTACTTTCTGTGCACTAGGATGGAAACCAAATGAAGTGCATTCTGGTTTGAGGAGTCCTGGTTCTATAATAAACAAAGGTGAAAATCTTAATAAGTTTAATAAGGGTAAATTTGAATGATTTGTATCTATTTATAGGGAAAATTAGATCAAAGACTGGCTCCCTAAATTGTATACGAAGGTCTGCTTCATTAGATGCCATATATTTGCAGGGTCAGTGGCCACGAGAAAATCTCTATGTTCCCCAATTGCTGCAAGTTGATAAAGCTACACAAACTGAAGAGTGTGAATGGATTGAGTGCAAGAAGTTACTGTTAATGGGTAACTCTAATGAAGATGTCTTAAATCCTAGTATCAACCAAAATAAAAATGGAAATACCAATGTAAAGTTAGAAAAGTACATTAAGCACAAGATTCATAAGATACAGGTCAGTGGACAACAACATGGCATTAGTGGAAATCGAGCACAAACATCGCCGACTAGTGGGTTTGCACCTGTCGTTGGGGATCATACATTAAACACTAGCTCCCAGACAAACACATGTAAGTTCTAAACTAAACTCTATGGACTCAGTTTTTGCAGTTAAGATCAATTAATGTATGATTATTCCAATATTCTAATTTTCAGCATGTTTGGTAGTAATACCTAGGGCACATCCAGTTAATATTCCTCTCAAGCCTCTAAGCAAGCCAACAATGCGCAACTCGGTGGAAGGGCTGAATCAAGAAATAGAAAGATTGGTGCTAAAATCTGACGGACTAACTTCTTCAAGATCAGATAGAAATGATGATTTTGACAAAGTATTTTCTTATAGTAGGTGAAAGTTATTTCATTATATAATGCCAATAATCTTTTAGGGAACTCCAGAAGGTCATAGGGCACCATTTCCGGATTTGTATAGAAATACTAGATCAGTAAACACACAAACGCCGTCTGCTAATGATCTCAGAAGAAGTTGCCATTCATCAAGTAAGGAAATAAAAATATTTATTTGCATACATGTTACTAATAATTTGAGCTTATAATCTTTAATTAAGCTCCACCGTCAAGGGAATCTATGTCACCATTAATGATACCTGGATTGGATACGTCACCGAGTGATGCAGGTTAATTAATGTTTGCATCTATATTTTGAAACTGTTTTTTGGATATGTCGTGCTTCATTATCTACAAAGGTTCCATAAAGCACATTGGGACTTCAGAATTATAGATAAATTCACAAAGCACATAGCAAATATTTTTGTGCACTGATTGCTTTGTTTATTGTAAACATTTTACATGTCTAACACTAAAATGCGTACATCAATTGATAGAATCATTTTTGTAGGTGGGTCACATGGTTCAAGTCCAGACCAAGAGTTTTCTATGAAGTTAGGTACCTCGCCACGAATATTTCTCGCGCGAGGCCCCCCCGATGGTTGCGAAAGGGTTAATATGCGTACTGAAGGATCCATGACTCTTTTACCACCAGCGGAGTCCCACGTATTGCTGCCGCAGCCCAGCACCACTTTTCGATTGCAACCCAGCCAAGGATCAGCATTCCAATTGTTACAACCAGCAGCAATTACACCTGTAGATCACCAAGAGTTAATCTAGACAAAATCGGTTATTATTTTAGTTCTAAGGACAGATGTCCTTATTATTTTTTAAGATAATGAAGACAGTTAAAAACTCAACCATTTTAAAAATCATTCTACTTGTGGTAGCATGACAACCTACTTTAAGATTGAGCTTGAGAAACTTGTTAAAAAAACAATTGTTGGTTAAATATTTCAAAATTTAGATTGTTTATTGTACATTTTAGAGATGAAGGGATTTTAGGTTAAGATTGGAGAAACAGTTCAAAGGAATGATACACTTATCCATGGTTTAAGCAGGTTGGGAAAAGAACTAAGATTCCAAATTGGGGACTGATTTACTATAATTAAAATTAATGTAAGAATAAATTTATTAGAGGTCAATTAGATAATGTCCTGAGGGGGACAAGAATTATGACTCAAAGTAAAAGAAAATCTGATGTAAGGAGCAGTATGTAAATTTAAATGTAATCATTACACAATTATTTTTGTATGAAAAGTGGAGTAACATGGGTGACAACAAAAACTACCAATAAAACAGATAAAATTAGTTACACCTGAGAACGTTCATTGAAATACAAGACAGTGCAGAAAAAACGGAAGCTAGTGATCAAATTTTATGCAGATATCCTAAAAATACACTAGGCGTTGCACATGGACCAAAGTGTAGCACACCACAAGGCAATTAATAACTCAAAAATAAAGTTTTTCTTTTTTTATTTTTAAGTTTATATGTAAAGAACACAGCTAATCTAGAATCGTAGCTTCTGGAAGAACCACTTGTTCTTGCCAGACTTGTACCTCTCTTCTAGCTTTACACGAGTCTGGAAACGAACCTTCTTTCGTTTAATGGGATCCTTTAAATCCTTAGGTAGAATTTTCATATCTGATGCCAAATCAACAGTGTAACGAGTTGGCATCAAGTGATTGTAATTCAAAACCTAGAATGTAAATATAATACAATAAAATATTCTAAATTATTTAAAGGAGACTTTGCATTATTTAAAAAGCTCAGTTGGTAGTGCATGTAAAAGATTAATCACTAGATCATTAAACAGTGTTTTTTGTCATCATGAACAAATCAAGTCAGTTAAGACACTGAGAGATCAATTTTATATTGCTAGTACCTTGATAAAGGGCTTAATCTTAGACCGCTTGTGGATTTTGACTTTTCCCATACGTTTGTGCACTTTTCGTGGATAGCGGTCAATGCCAGTAACCAGTGCATGTCCATACTGTTTATCGGACGTGCCATTGTCGTGGTTGGTCATAACAATGGCCTTGCGACCAGCGTACCGGCCACTTAGGACCAGCACGACTTTGCCAGCTTTCATAATTTTGCCCATCTTGCTGCAAAAAAGATCACAATCGAGTTAACCCCCAGTCATTTATTTTTCAGGACATAACCTAACACTGCACTGTTTTATGGATGTGTTATTTTTAAACAAAGTTGAGATGCACCCTTTCTATTATTTACGCAAAAATATATTTTACACGTTGTAAACTAATAATAAAGCTATAAATTTTCAGTCAAATTATGAAGCTCCACTACGAGATTGTGAAAATAAACAGAGATTTTCGGACGTTGGTGAGGAGAATGGTACTTACGCCTTGTGTTATGATGGCAGAAAAGACCCGACGGCATTGCTGCCAACCCCACCTTCTAAAAACATCTGGCAGCACTAGAGACACTGGTAGTAGGCTTTGAATTAATATCACGGAAGAATACGATTTTATGCGAATTAATTTGAATTTACAATCTTGCGGACATTTTAGCACAGAGCACTCACTCTTACATTGTTTATTATAAGTTTTGTTTATATTTAATTATTGCATAAAAAGATATTAATACATTTTCTTAGAATATAGCATTTTTAATGTGTGACATAAAGTGACTAATGTACATATTATAAATTAAAGTTGTTTCAAAAATTCTGTTGTTTAAATACATCATTATTTACACTCGTGTTAGTTACTTTTGCTTTAAATTATTAAGCACGGCTCCCACGCCGTAAGTAGTTTACTAACTGTGCTTGGAAACTATTGTTTCAAGGTTTAAGCCACGACACACTTTCGCTGATACCAGGCAATGATATTTGATAATATTGTGGGGCACGATGCAAAATGCTACAAAAACTTTTGAGACTTAAAATAGGTGCAAAAAATTGCGTTCGTCCAATACGGAAACGCCGCGGTGTATTTTTTTCGTTGTGTCTCTAGCAGTAATCATGTTACAAATATCACATTCGAATGTCAGAATAAACAATTCGTGTGACAATCATTTGCAATCAGAGATATTCAAGTGTCAAAGTAGTAAAATCTTAAAAAATTAAAGTGATAAAGAATTTCAAGGTAATTACTATTTATGGTGTATATTTAATAGAACATTAAATTTTCATAATATCAATAATATAATTTATTACTATTATTGATTAATATTAGTTTTGAATAGATGTAATAGAAATCATTTGTACCAATTCAATTATTCAATTAACGCTATTAAATTATGTTGATACCAGGCGCTCTGTTTACAGATTGTATCCTCGGTTGCATACATTAGAAACCTAAACTAAGTAAACTGATGCAATATAAAGTGCAGTTAAACTAAAGTATGTTGGCACAATGTCGAAACATACTTTCAACTTGTCCTACTGTTCAGTACGTCTGCCTTAAAAAATCGAATTTTGTTTAGTTCTTATCACTTGCTATTTTCATATGTCAACCGATAATAAATGAATATTTAAAAATAAAATACCATAATACGTCAATACAATAATCGTAGAAAATTTATAGAATGAATTCATTATTGTGACTAGTTAGATATTTCAAATCATTAAAAAAAAGATTGCTTTAAATATTGTTACTAGTCGTATTGCTCTTTATTCTCAAGTGCTTATTATTTATTCAGCTGGCGTGATGTTACGAAAAATATAATTTGTCAGTATAATAAATATGATGCATTGAAGAAAAAATGCTCAATTTAATATTTTGTTACTAAAATCTTGTTTGGTACTTGATTGTGGTCCAATAAATGCCACTGGTATGTGATCATCTTGCATGTCAAACAGACAACAATCTTTTATCTTATCATTTTATCGTTCAAACAAGGCTTATGTGGAACCATTGTGCTATCATTTTATCGCAGGCTGATCTTTATGTATGAGCTGAGTGTAACACGACGCGACGCCAATATTAATTCCATAGTGTGATTAATTTCTGAGAGTTAATTTGTTACCAATATAAATTGCCTAAGTCACCTTATTGCAATGACAATTCAGTTATTGTTGTAGTTAGTTTGCTTGTGAGATGGCCGCAGTATGGAAGACTCTTATGCGACGCAAAATAATCCAACAACCGGAAGATACCAGTCTGGGACGAGTACTGGGGACATGGGATTTGACGTTTCTGGGAGTGGGTGCTACTCTTGGAATTGGACTGTACGTGCTTGTTGGCAAAGTTGCGCGTGAAAATGCTGGACCATCAATTGTAATATCTTTTCTTATTGCTGCTATTGCATCTGCATTTGCTGGTAATGATACGCTGCCAAGTGCATTCAGCACTTCTATGATTATAGTGTTAATTCGATCTTTGTTCTAGCATTATGTTATGCAGAATTTGGAGCTAGGGTACCACGTGCAGGATCTGCATATGTTTATAGTTATGTCTGTATTGGGGAAATTGTGGCATTCATAATTGGGTGGAACTTGATTCTTGAATATGTGATTGGGTCTGCTTCTGTGGCACATGGCATAAGTCTCTACATCGATTCCATTACAAATGACACACTAAAACGGCATTTTTCTATTGTTGCTCCAATAGATGTCAGTTTTTTAGCTGAGTACTTTGATTTCTGTGCATTTGGTACATCAATTGTACTTTCCGGTAAGCAAAAATGCTATTAAAAATATTATTATACCCATTAATTTGAGAAGATATGTTTGATTTCATATGCGTACGAATATTTCAGTTGGATTGGCTCTAGGAGTCAGAGAAAGCTCACTGTTGAACAATGTAGTCACCGTGCTTAACTTAGCTGTGGTATTATTTGTTTTCATTGCTGGAGGGATGCACGCACGAATTGAGAACTGGAGGCTACCTGCTGGAGATGCGCCTAATATAGGTGAAGGAGGTTTCTTCCCTTTTGGATTCACTGGTGTGGTCAAAGGAGCCGCTATTTGTTTCTATGGATTTGTCGGCTTTGATTGCATTGCTACCACTGGAGAGGAAGCGAGAAACCCACGAACGTCAATTCCCATCGCTATTCTAGTCTCGTTAGGCGTTTCGTTTATCGCGTACTGTGGAACATCAGCTGTAGCCACCTTGATGGTGCCATATTATGAACAGGTTGCTTTTCTATTGAATTAATGTCGACAACATGTCTGACTTTGCAGATTTTAGAACATTAACTCGCCTTTACCCTTTGCGTTCGACTATTACGATATGCAAATATCCAAGTGGATTGTAACAATTGGGGGCTTGCTTGCTTTATCCGCTAGCCTCTTTGGGGCTATGTTTCCACTACCTCGTATAATTTACGCCATGGCTAATGATGGACTGATTTTTCGATTCCTTGGAATTGTCAATACCCGCTTCGCTACTCCATTGATTGGTACTTTGTTTGCTGGACTTCTGACTGGAATTCTCGGAGGTCTCTTTGAACAAAGTTATCTGATTAATATGATGTCCATTGGAACACTTCTTGCGTACACCGTAGTAGCTGCCTGTGTACTTATTTTAAGGTATTCGGTCAATGTGGGAAAAGTAAATATCAACTCCAATTGTCACGACGATGCGACTGGCGATTTACGTAGGGACGATGGATGGTTTGGCATTATGATGAATTCCAGTTGTGCGAAGCGTCCTTCAGAAAGAAGTGAATTTGTTGTAATTTTGCAAGTGGGACTGTTCTGTATGTACATGTTAGAATCAATTAGCTGATGATAGTGATAAGTGTGTATGTTTTGTTCTTTTTGTATAGGTGTTCTTGCAATCATGGCTAGTTTTTGTGCGAAATATTTGCCGAATGAAATTCGCAAAGGAGAAGTGTATGCGATTGTATTACTCTCGGTAATTGCTGTTTGTTTGGTATCTGTGATGACTTCAATGCATCTGCAACCACAAAATGATGCAAATTTATCATTCAAGGTGAGTTATTGTTGAATGCATTTATTGTTTATTTTAAATTTAAATTACAGGTGCCATTTGTGCCAATAGTACCATGTCTCAGCATTATAATCAATATCTACCTCATGATGGCACTGGATGTCGCGACGTGGATTCGTTTTGGTATATGGATGTTGATCGGTGAGTAATGTACTTATTAATGGACTTATGTTCTTCAAATTTTATACACACTAAATGCTAATTCGTTATAACTAAAGTACACTTTCTTTGCATGTCTGCATGATTTTTCATACGCAACATATATCTACTTCACTTACATATAAAATAATTACACTGCCGTTAGGCTTGCCTATCTATTGGTTTTCAATACAATATTGCTCTAACAAACGGAACGCAATGGCAATTGTATGCATTAAAAACCGGAACTTTAGCGAAGGAAGTACTTATGTAAATTTTGGCTACATTCATGGTGATGCAGAAGAACATATGAAAGAATCTGAGACCGTTGTTAATGCATCAACTACTTTAGAAAGGGTTAAAGAAGCCAACCAACATGCAGAACCGTCGTGTAAATATGGGGCTGATTCTGATAGTGGAGCTTATTTTGAAGACAATGAACCGGACACTGAACAAGACAACACACAAAAATCTGTGAATATGCTCGAAGAACCAGTTGTAATTGCAACAGAAGGCATTGAAGACAAATCGGTGCAAGATGCTTTGGGAACATTGGATGTTATGTTGGAGAAGGAAGAAGAAAAATGCGGAGAGTATGTTAATTTAGGTATGGCTCGGTTTAGAAATAGGAGTGTGTCAATTGTGTCTAGTGCTTCCAACAACTCTAATAATTTCCCAACGGAATTAAGCGTAGTCGCAATTATACATCACGAAGACGAACCGGAACCGATTATTGAAGAAGTTGAAATAGAAACACAAGAAGAACTCGAAATGGAACGTGAAATGGTAGAGAAGATTAATGGTCAAGTAACAGAAGCTAAAAATGGTGAACTAATTACGGATGCGGAACTTTTGAATAATGAATTATCTAGTACAGAGGATATTGAGGAAACCATATACACAGAAATAGCTTCTTCACCAATTCTACCACCGCCATTACCTCCGCCACTTCCACCTACTTTATTATCAAATCCACCATCACCTAAGCCACCTTCACCACCTTCTATGTCACAGTTTGAACTTTTTAAACTCGATTCAACTGCAAAACTGTCTTCAATAGATTTTAGTCTTGCACGTTCGAATCTGGATAAGGTGCCTAATCTAATTACATCTTCTTCACTCTCCTCCACGACTTCTGCAGATACGTCAGAATCAAGTAAGCGGCGGCCTATACCTTCTAAATCTGAAACAAATCTTAGCACGTCTCCTGAAAACAATATAAACCTCAAATCAGAGCACGTTAAATTATTCAAAAGTAAACTTGCCGCTAAGCTTGGACATATGCCTAAGAATTTAAAATTTAATATTAACCCTGCGCCATTGTTCCATTCTTTGGATAGAAAGGTTGCTTCTAAAGCAGAATCAGGTATGGATGAGTTGCTTCAGGGAAATTCCTCAAGTTTGAAACTATCCACAGAACAAAGAGAAAGAAAGAACAGTGGTGTGATTGATGATAGTTTGAAGAATGTTGACATGGCTGCTATTAAAGAAAGATTGACTAATCTATATAGCAGAGAAGGAGGTAACAGTTTAGGTGAACCATATAAGAATAAGCAGAAACACACTGACGAGAAAGATAGAGTGGAATTTGGTGAAAGTGGAGTGTAGTGCCAATTGGATTTTGAATACCATGTACACTCTCGCAATTGTGTATATTTGTATAAATACGTAGTTTTATTAGTTCGTATTGTTAACTAGTTGTAAGAGTTTATTACATGTTCAGAATCATATGATATGCATTCAGGATTGGCTTTTATTTAGGAAACTCAACAAAAAAACCTATTGATATCTTTTGAAATGGGTGTTATTTACTAAAGCAATGAATGGCTGCCTTCTCAAACTGAACCATAACGAATATATGTTTACTTATAAACGAAGATCACGTGCAAATAGCTAATGTCAAATAGTATTTACATTTGCATATTAACCCTAGTAACAAACGTCTGCGCTGAATGTGTACATATTCTTACATATCTTCGCCATCCTTGCACACCCACTATATATAATCAAAGTCCATCTACTATTTACTAACAACAAGCTTAACATATTTTTTGCAAGTATCAAACGCGTTGTTTAAATAATTTGAAGCCATGGCGTATTGCCCACTATGTTTTCAGGCGCTGGTGTCTACGGGTTTTACGGTTTCCCGAATAGTTTCAACACTTATGCTTACTATGAAATGTTGGAATAAAACGGTGCTATCAATTGTTAAAAATCTGAAGTAATAGAGCAAATTTAATATATCATATTGCTTTATTTATTCCACTATATATTGTAGTCAATTTTTGATTGTATTGGATTAAACCACGTAGTATTTTCTTTGTGGTATAACTTGCAGGTCAGGTGTAAAATATAAATCGCATGGGCCTCGCGTTTTGCTGTTTCTTAAATTCGTAGCCTTTTTCTTCGAAACTTTCGGCGGGACATCTTTTTCTGTATCATCCAGAATTAACTGATAGCTCCATGATATTCTATTGGGACAGCAAGTGCAGGTTTTTTTTTGCGCTGGCTGATTTAGTGGAAAGTGCGGAATGGGATTAAATTGAATACAGTTTGGAGCGGCCATGATTGCCTATTGAGTACGAATAATTTGGATGCAATGCCACTATGGACAATTTATAATATATGACATTTGAGTTCAAACATACCCAATTGTTATTAGAATGTCACCAGTTTTACCCGTTGTTTTTGGACTTTAGAAATAATCAGGATTCTAAAAAAAAAAATTTAATTGCGTTGGAAATTTATGACTGGTGTAAATTTATCTGTTATTTATCCGGTGAAGTACCCACCTGCATCAATAACAAAAAAAAAAACGCAAAATAACGTTTGGGTAATGTATTACTGATTAATAACTGCTGAATATTGAGAACTAAGCGCATATCTGCATATCTCATATACAATTTCACGACATCTGCTCATTTAGAAGAATAACTGGATGAATATGAACTATACAAATGAGTTAGATGTAGTTCAGCAAGCAAGGCAAGAACGTCCATTGTCATGGCAATGAATACGCTGATTAGTGTCTGACCTACCAAGTACAAGGGTATTGCAAGCGATGATGCGCCTTTTGTCTGCCTGCCTGATTTTTCTCATAGGTCTGTTATCATGAACATCTACATCTAATTCTACACCTAGCGATTGGAATTAATCAATATCTTGAATTCTAGAAATTCTAGAACAGAATTTAAAAAATATAATTAGTTTTTATTTTCTAAGAAAAACTCACATAGCGGCGCCTAATTTGAACTACTATATCTAGAAAATAATAAAATCTGCGTGTTTTCAGGTAGGCACTTTATTTTATGTAGAAAGGTTAATTCAATCGTGTTTGCAAAAAAATCGCTTCGTAGATATATTGAGAGAAGAGTTGGTTGTTTGAGTATGAAGAAAATTAGCTATTTCGGTCTAAGAGTGAAAGCTCTTATTCATGTCTTATATCATTGCAAAGCCTACTTGTTTATTTATTTAACATTTTTAATTACAATTGAAAGCAAAAGAAGGATGAGAACCGTCGAAATGAAGACCCTGCGCACTATAACTGGATACACCTTGCTGATTAGAAAAAAAAAGCTCCGATATTAGGGACAAATGCTGCCTACCTGACGTTGTAAGATGGGCACGACACAGAAGACGGGAAATGGAACGAGCACGTGTCTAGGATGGACGACGACCGACTAGCGAAGCTTGTGAGGCATGACCATACACACACAAAGAGGCCCCTGGAAAGACCACCAAAAAGATGGCGAGACAGCTGGTCATCTTCATCCCAAGAAAAAAGGGACTGACGGAACGTTAACACAAGCCATAAGGCTTTCGATAAGAAGAAGAAGAAGAAGAAGAAGAATTACAATTGTAAAATATTAATTTGCTATTTATGTACAATGTCAAGTATTTAATATCCAAGTTGTCTATGTTGGGCGGAAATCAGCCTCCGAAATTGGGCATATCATAATAATTTCAACATAACAACTTTTTTTCCTCCGCTCCGTAGCACAGCCGGTAAGCTGTCTGACTGTAGCAGTGACTGCAAGGTACCTATTCGAGGGACACGGATTCAAATCCTGCTAAGAGTATATCTAGCATAATCCTATAAAATTCAGTCCCAATAACTGCTAATAACCCTGGTAGTTGATGCAGTCAAATGGAATGGAGGTCAAGTTCAGTGTCGGTATCCGGCTTGGTTGCAGTACGCTCTAAAAATAACAAATGATAACTTTTTGTAGTACTAGATCCATAATACTCAGTATGTATATCAGTGTAATATATTATTAAAGGATTCATTTTTTCTCTATTAGTTTATTTACAAAATTCACAAAATTATAAACCAACAGTTGTGGGTTTTGCGACAAAACCCAGTAAAAAAAGATTTTATTGATGATATATCATACTTGGATATATACTCAGTAAACTTTCTTGTAAATATAGATAATAAATTGTCTAATTGGGGGCAACGAGTTTCTTAAATTGGAGTGATTCTACAATTTGTATAAATTTATATTTTATTGCTAAAATGTTTTTGAAATTTTAATAAATAGTATCATTATAAGGGTTTAACTGACGTTTTTTTTTTCTTCTACTTGATCTTTATTGACAGTTCTAATATAGCAAATAGTACAAACCTAATCCAAACTAGGCTATTTTCCCTTATATTTACATAATGGGATATAATAGTTTTTAGTTCTGCAATGTGTTCTCAGCGCTATAACACCGTAACCAGCATTTTTTGAGTAAGAAGACCTCTGAAAATTTGCAGACTTTGTAGGAATGCGGTTAACATGAAAACATGGAAATGTACTTTGCTATTCACAATGAAAATTTTTATAGAGGAAGACACGTCACGACTTTACCAACGTCTATATATGCTGTGATCGTAGTTGTCACCTACTCTTTGAGAAGAGAAGGTACTTGCGGTTCACTATTGATACTTACGAACCTCTCAATATTTTAACTATGATGACAGTGCTGTTATCGGAACATTTCGGTAGGAATGGAATGGTCAATTATAGAGTCATCTCGATGTGTTGCGACTCTATAATTGAAGATTCCAGTCGTGACAACTTAGGTTAAGAAGCTAACAACGTGCTGTAACCTTATGCACGTTATCACTATTTCAATGCTCTACATTTTTATTATTCAATAAATGTACACATCAAATATATATTTTACATCGCTTAGTATTTTTTTAGTATTGATGTAATTGAGTATTATGTCTATGCCGTAATAATGTAACAAATATTTGTTGATTTGTGAAATGTTTTAAGTGTTTCTTGTATTAGGTTTTAGTAGATTAGATTATGGAAAGCTTTTTATGAATTGTTACGTTTAAGTTTCTCTCTTTGATATACCCTGTGTTTGAATATGCGTGTGTTGTTGCTTGCAGTAGTAAGAAAAGTAGTTGCAGGAAATAAGAAAAATCCTGTCAAACATAACATGCCCATTCTATCATACACTAACATTTATTACTTTCATCTACGTTTGTGATTTGACGCACTGGCAAATAAATTAGTCAGTAAGTAAAAGGAATGTAGAAAATACTTGAATTGAATCGACTTTAAGTCTACTTATGCTGAAATGCCATATCCTCTCTTCGGTTGCGATTAAAGTGCTTGAACGTAAGCCGCCAGAATGCTATCCGGAAGTCAGGACTATAAAACGCATAGATAAATGGATTTATAGCTGAGTTAATCCATCCGAGCCAGGTAAGGTAGCCCATTACAACTCCGGTCCATGCACCAGTGGGTATGAACGGCGTAAGTAGATAGTAAATGAAAAAAGGCAGCCAGCAGAGAATAAAGCCGCCAACAACAATGCTTAGTGTCTGCGCCGTTTTTGTCTCTCGCCGAAAAGATGAGACACGAGTTGCAGGCTCAAAGTTCATGACAGGCACATCTAGATGTGCGCCTTCAGTTTTAGGTCGTGCTGTGAGCGATGTGGCGTATAGCGAGGCGTGTCGCTGGGAGGAGTGATGATGGGTTTGGGCAGGCATCGAGTGATGCTCTTGCTTGAAGGAATAGTTGGAGCGCAGAGATCGTGTGATGGTGGAAGGTTTGCGCAATTCAACAAAAGTCGCAGAGGCGGAGCTAGGGGTGAGGCATGTGGACGTAGAGGTGAGGTTGTTGGGTGTGGGCGTTGTGATGTCAACCGCTGTTTCATTTGTTGCCAAACTACAAGAAGACATAGAATTATATAATTACATGTGAATTTAATGTGTTCTTTTCTAAATAAAAAACAATTAATAACAAAAACATAAATTACCGAACTGGTTTACACGTGTGAACAAAGGAATACCTTGTACACCGAATTTGTTCTTCACACTCCGAAGATCCTCGATCCATATCAAACTCATCCTTTGCTGCAGTGAGCGCTAGTTTCTGTGACTTCTGAGAAGAAAAATAATACTGCAATTCTTTGTAAAATTCAAATATTCTTGTGTTTACTCTATTCCTGCCCTCTATGTTTGCAAGCTGGTCGTGCCGTTGTGCCACGACACAAGATATTCGCACATAGACATAAACCATGACTACCATCGGAATGAAAAATGAGCCCATTGCGGAGAAAATGACGTAACCAGTGTTTTTATTATACCGACATGTTTTCTCCTCGTGCCTTCCTGGTTCATACCTGTAAATATCAAGTAATTTGATCAATCTTATGATTAATGGGTTGACAAATAGCTCACCATCCAAACATGGGTGGACAAGTAATTAGCGCTGAGCTAATCCACACTGCAAGTATCATAGTAAAAGCCAATCGCTTGGACCGTCGTTTCCTGCTATAACTCAAAGGCTGTGTCACAGCGAGGTAGCGGTCGACGCTGATGGCACACAGCGATAGGATGGAAGCCGTACACAGAAGGATGTCTAAGGAAACCCATACATCGCACAATACCCAACCCAATTCCCAAACACCTGAGAAATGTAGAGTAATTCATAAAAAGCTTTGTAACCAACTTCAATTTTTATATTAAGAAAGGGTTCAGTTGTGATAGAACATTAATTAATGGAAAAGATTTGTTTCACTCAATGATTGTGATCACATTTTTACATAGTTTGTTGCAGAAGCACGAATGTTTACACACTATTGCTGTATTATAAAGCAGCGCATTTGTAGTATGCATGGCAGCCAAGAGGGGCGCAAGTTTTAATTAAAACTAAGGCAACAACCGTGAGAGTGCGCGCACACCACGACGTTGACAATACGAAGCGTAATTAATTCCGGTCGTGCCGTCGACATACCACCGCCCGCTGCCAACAACCGCTCACGTCTACTGACAACCGCCTCACGGCTAATAATAAATTTACAGGAATTTACAGCAGCCATAACGAGAATAACAGACTGTAAACAATAATAGAGATATTAATTCCAATAAATTTTTCGTGCATTATTATTGAAATAAAGTGAAGTCTAATTTATTACTTTTTATGTTACTATTAATTTTACGTAACCACATTAGCTATTTTGGACCCTTGTATTACATCTTTTAAATACAAGCATGAACTAGGTTTTTTGACCGTTATGCTTTGCTTGCACAATTAAATTGCTAATGTGAATTACATCTCTGGCCATTTCTACCGCTACTTGCATTGATAATAATTTCTGTTTCTAATCCGAGTCTTTATTTAGTCGTCAAGTCTTCGGCAGACTAGGCCACGCCGGTAGGCGGGGAACTCACACTAACCTCGTCCGAACATGGCAGTACTATTGTCGGCAGTACTATCGCTTGAATTGATTTGTTCATCTAGTTACTGAAAAATTACTAGTCAGGCAATTTGGAAATTACTGCTGGGTAAACAATGCAAATAATTGAATATATCATTGAGTTTGCCACCTCTCAAAGATGCTTTCAGTATATAGGCTTTCAATGCTGATCGATTGTATTCTATGCCCTTTGTACATCTCTTGTGAGTGCACACTACTCAACAATACCTTATTGACTCAATGCTGATTATACTATAATTCAATATAGTACGCTATATATTATATAATCTAGACGCTTCATTAAGTTATTGTCTAATACTAACAACTCACCAATAAGTCTAAGAGCTACTGCTGGCGGCATAACAAATATCCCTACTAGCCAATCAGCAACGGCAAGCGACATGACGAAGCAGTTGGTTACAGTTCGAAGTCGGCGAGTTGTCAATACAGCCAGAATTACTAAAGTGTTGCCTACGACGGTGATAACAATGACTACACTCAACAAGCCAGCCAGCGCTAGTTCCTGTGTGCCGCCGGCCGGCGTAGGTGTCAACACATCGTCAACCCCATTTTCACCTTCGCCGCCGCCGCGGTTCGCAAAAGTCCCATTGTTGTCGGTGAAATTCTCAAATGCGGTGTATACGCTGGATTCTATTCGATCTTCGGACATTACTAATCATATCTGGAAAGAAGTAAAATGCTGAATTTACAAATTTCATTCACGAACAAAACTATTAACAAGAAAGATTGACTTTATCAGATAATGTTTGGATAAGCTTTCATATTAAAAGAATAAGTCTGGGTTATACGTTGGGTTGTTGCATTCGTTCTAATGCAGTCTTGTAAGCTCGTAGCTTGTAATTATCGCTATTCTAATGCGTTAATACGCGTTATAAAACATGTTCATAGGCAAGGTGTATAACGTAGGAATAATATGCACAATTTACGTTGTACTAATTATTACGAAATTACTGATGCTTTGTGCCTATACTAGTTTAATCAAAATTAATATTATGCCTGAGAAAGGTTAGGATGAATATTCTGTGAGCTTTACATGCTATTATTTTTTTATGTAGATGGTGGATCATCACTTTGTTTGATTTTATTATGTCTAAACATTTCTGTGTTCTATAACTTTAATAAAACTTAACTTAATTAGAAACATATGGAGTATTGTTAATTGTGGTTAAGCAGTGTTTAAGATTCATTATGTTGATAAAATTACAATATAACACTTACTTTTAGACACTTGTTAACATAGAAAAATATGTTTGAAACACAGAAGAATCTTAATTGAGAGATTTTGGTTTGCTAAGATAGTTTTTCCAGTCAAATTTAAAATTTTATATTATAGCAACCGCAAATTTACATGTTAATTTAAAAAGATTTAAATTGTTATTAGGAGGTTCGTTTAATGTTGCAATTAGTGCTGAATAAGGTGAAGATAATAATATATTTCTTCAGGTATGAAAGAAATGACTTTTACACTTGAAGAAATATATTTTTTATTATCAAATCACTGAATTATAAGCCAACACATATGAATTTTGAGAACTACAGATAATTTTCTACTGAAAATTAATTGCGACTATATTATGTTGTGTTAATGGCGAAACATTACGCTATTGATTTATAAACATACACCAGCAATGTAATAATTGCAAATGAAAGGAAAACTCTATGACTGTCAATTGACAGACAACCTACAGCAGGCTAGGGCATAGAAAGTATTCTATGATACGTAATGCGGAGAGAATAATACAAATTGGTATTTTTAGAAAAAAAAATAAAAATAAATAAAAAGCATATTGTAGATTTTCTACATTTTCTCATTGAGATAGGAACCTACAAAATTAGAAATTGCCATTTGATTTTCTACAACATGTGTTTCAGAAAGAACAATTTTTGACAATATATTTAGTGATTTTCAATTAAAAAGCAAAAGTAACATGTAGCAAGAAAGACACAGACTCGAAGAAATCTTTTATTATACGCAAAATAACTTTCTGTATGTATTAACTTATTTGACTTACTTCGATTCAATGCTAAGTAAGTATTTTAATAATTAGAAATAATTTATCTATCGTCAAACGTGAGTGAATGTAAAAACAATAATATGATGTCATTGCGTGCTGACAAGAAGAAAGCAATTACATATGCGATCGTGCCAGCAAATCTACGTGTTTGCAATAATAGATACTTATTTGTCATTATTAATAAATATACTTAATTGGGCATCATCAAGCTAGAATAAATTATTGACTAGCAACTTGTGTTATTATATTGTCTATCACTGTGTTGTTCAGGTACTATCTAATCAAATTTGTGATATATTAATAAATAAATTGCAATTAAAATGTGACTTACTGTCAGATCATGTTTGATATAGTATCATATCTAACATAGTATTTCCTTTTTTTTAATCTATCTTATCATGGACATATTTGGATGTGTAATAAATTTGCGTAGATGTAATCCTAATGCACTATTTTATTTCAGAAATTTTTTCTCCGATGTTGCTTGGATTGACAAATTTAGCATCCTCGTGAAGGCAGTAGTCTCTTTGGGATTGTTTAACTTTGTCAGAAGTCGCCGTCGGAAAGCGCGCTACGATCTGACAAATACGAATGTAAATAAACAATCCACGAACTTTTCTTCACAAACTTTTACATTTACTATTGGGACACTGGTCGGCTGAGCACTAGATATGGAAGGAGGCGGCGCGTACTGGGCCGCCGAAACAAATTAAATTCAGCTTTAAGCTTTTTTGTGCTCACGCATATACAATGATCCCCAGACGATGTTGCCCCATCAAGGAGGGTTGCAAGAGAAGAATAACAACTGCAACTGAACTTGTAAGTCACTTGGGATTAAATACAACAGGTCAGGTATCGAATCACCACTTTTAAAACTAATTAGTCATTCTAAATTATTAATCCATATTGATTGGCTGAGAGATGGAAAGAGTTTGTATCGAAATCGCGGCGGTTGTGAGTGGACTGATCACGTTCAAGGTCCCATACACACTTAGACGTGCATCTCGGGCGTCGATTAATCGCTTGGCTTATTACTCGTGTTAGATGCAATCGACGCTGACGTTACTGATGAGTAAAAGCGTTTGGCGCTTGGATTTCAACAATACATGCAAGTGAAATTGAATGACTGAATTCTCTGATAGTTTAAATCAAGTAATTTTTAGATTATCGAAGTTAAGTGAAACTTAACTTTTCTCGTAAACTCGCAGAATCATTCATGGCACCCAAAATGAGAATTTTTCTAGATATATTTTTAGATGAATTATAAATATTCCCTATGTTTTATTATTTATTTATTCTGAGGTAATACACAATTTTTTCAAAGAATTTTGAGCTTTGTTATATTAATTCAAATATGGAAAATAAAGATAAATATAACATTATTATTGCACAATTATTAATTTTTTTTATTGCAAATAAAATTTTAACGTAGCACGTAGCATCCAAACTATTAAATATCTTTCCCTGCAAGTATCATACTTTTACTTATTCGTAAATATGAATTGTTTGACATGCTCAGAAATTTGAATTCTGTTGCACTGTAGTTTATATTGTATTCTTAGGATCCTTGTTGCATTCTGTTTTATATACTACTAGTTATTATAATTTTCCAATTAATAATGCAAGTATTGAATGTCATTGATATTTTCGTTAATTCACCTATTATTTTATAGCTTTTCTAATCCTGCGGATCACTGCCATCCCATTGGGTTCTAAATTTTTTTTAGGGTGATCAGCCCTATAACGTGCTCTGTCCTCTACCTCCTCAACCGAGAGTTGAACCCAGGTCTCCGAGGTGAGAAGTAGACGCCACTTAATACACTTCTCTTCGCTCTCCTCTTACCAAGGAACAGAAAATATAGGTTTTTGTAGTCTACAGTGCCACCGTCACCTGTGGCTATACTATACACAATACTCTCCAAATAAACGCTTTACTTTTGTTGATTATACTTTATTAGAAAAATCAGCGGCAAATGTTTGGATGAATTTGACCGTCACTGCTAGCGGGGACACATTGATGACAGGTAACTTTTGTCCCGGCCTACCCCAATGTGTTCCAAGCCAATGCACTCTAAGGCATTTTTACCTCTTTAACAATTTTCAGTCAAGTTACAACAGGTCTTTTAGATTTTAATTAATTATCAAGCCTTTGCTTTTTTGGGAAAATAGAAATTCTCTTGTATCAAATTACATAATTGTAAATTGAATCAAAATTGTAGTGGTTATATAATATAGACAATATACGGGTAGTAAATAAGTACAATCTTACCCTTCTTTCAATACATTATAAATGGCAACTATCTGTTCTAGGTAAAGAGTGCTAAAGTTTATTTTGGGGTTATGATTGGCTCTATCATATATCAAATTTTATTGAAATCAAATATTAGTCCGTTTAGTGTTTATGTGTGGTATTTTCTTCTTCTAGTTAGACTTTTTTTTGTTCACGGGTATGTAGAACACTTTTTCGTTCAAACTCGTCGGTAATGAAAATTAATTCTACAAGGGCAAATACTATGTAAATATTCCTATTATCTTAATAATTTACCAAAAATCTAAAATTTTACAAGCAAATATTTGTGTATTATTTTTAATGTTTCTTTTGCAATATTTATATATTTTGGAATTGCTCTACATTGTCCTTCGACGACTTGCAATTTGTGCACTCTATTTGATACGGTCCTGGCAGTCTTCTCCGCTTAGTTCATTTGCGCTTAATAGGTTTTGGATGTTGTTTTGCCAGGCACGTCCTCTCTTCCTTTTCCCTTCAGGAATCCAAAGTAAAAGACTTTTGAGGAGTCTATCTTTCTTCATTCGGTGAACATGACCAAACCATAAAAGTTACATCTTGTTTATAAAGTCTAGCACTGTGTTAGTTGTTCTAATATATCATATGGTAAATTAATTTTTTTAGAATATTGTTGAATGTGAAGAAGGCAACATGCCGAAAACATTATACCAAGTGACTAAAAGTAAGTGTTACAGTAAAGTTTTATCAACATAATTAATTTTTTTATTTACATATATTGTCTCAAAAATAAATTTTCTCGTGATCGCAAACAAATAGATTTAAAGCAATAATAATAGTGTACCCTAGGAGATTACTGGACTCCTACAAGACGCATCTCCGGGTAGTGGATAGAGACAAGCTCGGAGAAGCCTTTGCAAAATCGGTCTCAATGGGTAAAAAAAAAATAAAATACCTTCTCGTGAACCAAAAACCAACCGTCGAAAACCGTCGCCATCTGCTTGAAGACGTGAACATATCATAAACGGCTCAAAGTATTCAAATTGCCTCGGAACAAAGCCAGAAACCAGAAAATAGAGAGACCTGCAATATAACAACCGTCACACGATTCATATGAACCCGCCGCAAATACTGAAACAAATACATTGATAGGAAAGGATTACAAGAGCTTGTAAAGATAGTCAGAGATGGAATATCGAGACGAGGTAGGAGACTTTATCACGATAAATAAAAAAGAAAGAATAAAATGTACTGTTATCATTAATAATCATTAATCTTATTATTAACTTATCCAACTTAGCCAACACAAGTTGTCCTACCCTAATGTAACATATCGGTACCAATTTAATGCAGTTTATCAAGTCACCCTGACGTTACAGTTTTATATTTGTATTTTTATTACTTTAATTTAATTTGCAAATGACAGTAAAATAATATCATTAGTAAACTGAAACTCTTCACTCTGTATGAATACTGAATGCATCGGAGGTGCTAGGAATTGACAAGTGGTTGGTAACCGGATTACTAAATTAGTAAAAAAATTTAAAAAAAAAGAACTTAATATTTAAAATTATATAATAAATTTGATTTTTTATTAACACAGAATTCAATATTAATTGAATTGCTAGTGACCGCTTTCTCAGTTTTTAATCAAGGTGAGTGTGTGATAAAAGTAGTAACAATGGCAATTTGAGACTTTTTCAATTCGGGGTTTTTAAGTAAGTACATTGAGTGCTTAACAGAAAAACAGCCACTGAAAATTATAAACTAAAATTTTTATGAATATAATATTATCTGTTTCACTATTTATTCATTTATTTATTTGTGTGAATAGAAATTTGTGAAATGTATTATGAGTAGTGTTGACAGCCATATGTATGTTTCATTCATCTATGTTGTTGCTTAAACTTTGTTTACAATGTAGTTATTGTTTGTTTGCATGGCTTATAGCAAGTTGAATTATGCATGCGCGCATTGCACCCCGGCACCTCCACTCACACATTACGTGTTGACATGTGGGATTGTAAGCGACGCACTCGACATTTGTATTTGCATGTCAATTACAAGACTAGAATAAGTCAGATTCTACATGTTTGACATTTCGTTCACATAATATTTAATTTATTATTCTTTGAACGTGTGAAAGTAGTGAAAGTATATGCAACCTTATTGCGTATATATAATACCTAATTGTATCTGTCAATCTTCTATTTGAATTTTTCTAAAAATATTATCCTATCTAAAATTGTATCTCGTTTGCAATATGTTTCCCGCGAGTCATATTTGCACATTAAAGCAACGTAAGCTATCAAAGTTTCCCTACGTTGAAATACATTGTGGCTGCAGGCATGTAACTAACGTCAGGCACTCTTACAACGCAAGTGCACATTAAATCGTTTTGCTGAAGATGATAATCGTTAATGTTGCATTTCAAAACATCCATGTGTTGCTTCAAGAGACGTGCTTTTGGCGCAGTTAATGTCATAATAAAGCATCTTTAAAATTATGAATAACAATAACATATATAAAAAAGATGCTATATTACAAACAGTTCCTAATGTTTTTACGTATTCGAATCACAATGCAATTAAGATAATTGTGTAATTTTTTGCATTGTAATTTAGTTTTTTCACGCGTTTTATTTTCAGTAAGATCTTGATGATTAAAGATTAATTCTTTAATGTTGTTGATTGCTTGAGCATGCTTAAATGGTTACTTTGCGTTCTTTCTTTGTCGTTCGAAAATCATGAGAATTAATGTGCCAACCGCAATGCACTACCGCGTTTAATTTGCATGACACGTCATGCTTCTAATTAATGAATTAAACGCTATATTATATAATTGTATATTACTTGCATAATATAAAAACATTATTCTAGCCATTTTGATTAATTACGTATTCTCTAAGTTTTATAACATGTTTAGTCAAAGGCAGCATTTGTTTCGTAACATCACGTTCAAAATAAATTTTAGGTATGGAATATTTCTCCTCACCCTAGAATTACCGGAATATGCAAATAAGCGAACATCGACTAATAACTGTCCATAACAGGCGCAATTACTTCATGTTCCACGAAGCGTTCGAGTGGTATCATAGAATCAATGCAGAATGTGTTTTAGTTGCAATCATTATAGGGTGAATAGATCACGATGAAGATTTAACACTAAAACACAAGCATTCTCAGAGTAATAGTTTTTTTTTTTTTTGGTGAAGGTATTTTCAGTGAATTTCACGACAAATTTGTTTATAAAGGTATAATAATGTTTTTATGGCAATTAATGGCTGTTTAAAAATGTGTTACCAAAACTAAATAATCTTCTTAACTATAATTTGATAATTATGTTTTGATGCTATATTTTATCTTTATTTTACTTACTCTTTTTTTACTTATATTATATATTATGCAATATACTAAAATTTAGTTAAATAAATTCTAAATTTGTTTTCAGTCAATTGTTTTAAATCTGCTTAAGACAACTTTTCTTAAAAACTATACGCAATTTAAAAAATTAACAATCAATTTGGTTTTTAATAAATTGGATGAAATCAAAGTTAAACAAATAGTTTCAAATAGATGCATATAAAAAACGACCAATACGTAGTTGAAGTGATTAAGGTATATGTCAGAGTAACTGAATGGTGCACTGGAATTATAATACAATAGAAGCAAAATTATAAGAACAAAAAAATTTGCAATGTTTTAAAAACTAATTGATTTATAAACTAGTGATTTTCTATCATTGTCGTAATTTATGACTACAATAAATTGACGGAATAAAAAAAAAAAAAAGAATGCAACAACATAAGTTGAGACGATAATTATTGTCGAAATTGTGACATCACTAAAACAATTCTGCATTCGTTATTACCAAGTATTTTAGTTTTGCAATGCATTCAACATTTTGTAACAGTCCCACATGGCAATCGTTTGGTTTGCAATTTATGACATTGGATATTCACGGATATCGATTAATCATACAGAAACTAAAAATTGCCAAATAGCAACCACGTCTATTGGAAATGAACATTAATTTATTCAAATGCGAAATGAATTTGTGGATTCGGTGTAGTTTGAACATATTTTCCCAAGTGCGAGTGAAACGCGTTGAATAATAATGAATGTAATTTCACGTCCTGCTAGCAAATTTCGGTAGCTTCATTATATCGACGAAAAGTGAAGCGCAAATTCCTTCAATGAAGTGATTCGATTCGAATAGTTGCGCGCATTGTTGCGGGGCATGCCGAAACGTTTCATCCAGATGCACCGCTAAGGGAGATGCTAACATCGTTCAATGCTGGCAATTTCTACTACAATCATATTGCATAGAGTCCACCAATATACCATTCGATCAAACAAATTGATGTTTGGTGTAAATCCCTCAAGTGCCTGCAATGTTATTAATTGTGGTGTGCAAATGAATGCATAGCACAAGGACATCGACTTCTTTTAAATCTAGCATGGTCTAGCATGGTTTGATATGTGTTAGTTCGATCTGTATGCATAATGGCCACATCAATCTTTTGTGCAGTACTGCTGAATGCACCGCACAGAATGCACTCCCAACTAACCGCACCCATGCATATCTAAAACACGCATGCGATGCACATGGATGCGCGTTTGTCACCGTGGTCTGGCTGGGAAATGCAATTAAGCGTGTGTTATACGTCTAATGATGCGTATCTTACTTCATTAGCCGCACGCCACCTAGATTTAATAATGAAATGACCGCATCGGCGTCGTGGAAAATTGCATTATTCGTGCATTATTAATTTATGCCGCCTCCGTCATGGGCAACCGGTGAGCGAGTGACCTAGCCTTGAATAGACAATTTATTCCAGCGCGAATAAAACGAATTCTACCCGACGTGATAATAGCGATAACTGAGGTGACATTTTCGTTGTGAGATTAAAACCGATCAAAATTTATAAATATATTCTGTACATATACAACCATACATATTCAAGTCCTAACAGTCCTTCAACTTTAAAAAACAATAATTAAATCGTTCTTCACATAATAACAACAATACTAGTTCTTTTTCTTAATTAGATCAAAGTTTTTTTAATGTGCAAAATTAAGCGGTTCTTGAAAACATTGAGTGTGCATATTAAAAATTGTTTTAAATACATGTGTTTATTAATTAAAATTGTTGATTAAAATATTTTTATACTATATTTTAATGAGTTAGTAATGCTACAATTGTTTTACATGCCTAGATTATGATCAATTTACTTATGCTTTTTGTTTTGTTTTGAATACTATCAATATGTAGTTATAATAATAAAAATGCAATTGCAGTATTTCAATTATAAGACTTAATTAACTCATTAGCATCATATTTGTTATTGGATTTCAAGTGTAATTTCCGTTTGCTAAAGCATTTTTCTCTTTGTCTAGTTCTTTGGCTATTCGGTGCTGTGCAAATCTATCTGAACTGATTTATAATACAACAATACTTAAGATAGTTTTAAATACTCAAATTTCAAAATAATTTTGCTTCGTATCAATACTTTTACTAACCAAGTATTTAGCTCAGAAAATACGTCTCTTATTGATGGAAAAGTTCCAGTTAAGATAAAGTAGCGACAAGAGTTCAAAAGCAAATGTTTTTCTTTGCAGCTTTAGTTATCTATTCTCATGAGACTATTTGTTAAACACGGAAAAATTTTCACAGATCAGTTATTCAACTTAAAGGAGCAGTAAGAAAAGCGATAAATTTTCTGCAGTCATCTTGCCTTAAAAGAACAGGTTGTTTTTCATCTCGTCATATGAAGGTCTAACTCTAGTAGGTTTTATTTTTTAAAATTCCTTTACATACTACCGCATGAAGTTTATAAATCAGGTTTTAGCCAAATTTTTATATTGGAAAGCATTTCTACCAAACATATGTAAAACGGCTTGTTGATATGAAATTTTCATATTAATGTATTTTATTTAATTATATTTAATAAGTATAAATAGGGTTTTTATGTCTGTATTACGTTGAATCATTGCAAGAAACTACGATAAATATATAGCAATGTAAGTAAATAAATAAAAATATTGAAAACACAAGTGAAATAAAATTAATCAATATTACACCATATTCTATGTGCATATTAAATGTCAACAGTTTTTATTATCATAATTACCAATTCCTCTTTGAAGTGTTCTGGGTATTTATACATTTATTATTAAAATTACAAATTCAATTAATACCAAAAGTTGCTATCTAAAATAAAAGTTCTATTTTGTAGAATCAATGTAGATCAATATAAACTGACATAGTTGCAACCTTGATATTATAAACTCTTATGCAAAGAAGATTAAAAATATATTTGTTAAATTACATTAAGCTTACAAAAGCTCTAAGGAAGCGTTTAATTTATAACACTCATATTGCATATTGCCTGATGACCTCGTTGTGTTCACACATCCCGACTTGATCTAATTAACATTACTGTCGAAAAGCAATGAATATATTAATTTGTACAGAAAACTCGAACGTTATTATAACGCAAGCTTTAAACCCGACCACAAACAAATTTGTGGCCTGACAATGATTCCAGTTGCAACAAGCACGACACAGGTTTTTGACCGTGTTAAAACAAATCAATTTGTCTATTCATGAGATGTTTTTTTATTTTCGTGCTATTTTTGTTGCCAATATTTGAGTGTTTGCTTGTAGAAAGTTAGTTAGTAGTTTAGACTGATTGTGCTCAACGTTTGTGTAATTATTCCAAAAATTTACATTTTCGTAATAACTAAGCGGAAGAGCATACTCATTAAAATTCATTATGAGTGAATTGTGTGCTAACAATTCTGAACGCATGCAAAAGTTATTGTTGGCACTAAAAGCAATATTTAAAATTGGCTACATCAGGAGTCAACTCGCATTTCTCTAACCTAACCTAAAATTTACAAATTAAGACTAGAGAGAATACAGTACAAGTTAAATGTTTCCATTTTCATTAGAAATGCAATTTACTTTTCGAACAAAATTTGTGTTTTGCCAACGATGTCGCAAAATATGCCACTCCCAGAAGTGTCACATTTCTGTTAAAACAATTTCTAATATTTTTTATCAATAAGATATTAAAATATTTACCGAAAATTACAAACTGTATTTTGGTTTTAGAATTAGTAAAGAAAATCACACTACATTTCAAAATGTTCCTAAATGCATCACATTTCAAAGTATATTAGAAAATAGTTGGATATGTTTTGGAATTTGCTTTTGGATTTAATTTGGATTCACTTTAGAATGCGTACAAACTGATGTATTGTTTGATCTAAGATGCAGGTGTAACAGACATTTTTATAGTTTATGAGCTCTTCAATCTTAGTACTACAAATAGGCATAATAGATATATCTATTGAAATATATTTCTAGTAATCTACCTAGCCTCCCATCTTTTTATAAATTTTTTCTATAATATCTAATAAAACAAATACTTTTTAAAATTAACTACTCTATTACTTTTATAAAAAAGAATGTTGGTTTACTGTTTGATTGACTTTGTAATAATACAATTATTGATGAATTTTTTAAATGAAAATTGTAAAGTAGGGAAGTAAAAATCAATCATTCAGTTCAACAAAAATACATAATTATGCTTTTGTAATATACAATTTTTTTCCTTAAATTGATGTTGAAAATATTGTAGTAGGCAGTATTTAATTTTATTAAAACTTGCGAATCTATTTTATTTAAATTTGACGCAACTAGAAAATCCGTGGCATACAAATAAGCATGGAAGTGGTAAATGTCCAACGAAATGAACTGGAAATTTTTACGACTTTACTTGAAGGAAAAACTAATTTGTACCCAAATAGCCGTAGCATTTATTTACTGTAAATATACTAAACAAATCTATTGTGGAATTTCCTTCTATTGCTCCCACATTTGCTATTCTTTAATTTTGCATGTATTTTTTCTCTAGTCACATCTTTTCGTTGTAAAATGGTAATTTGAAAAACGTCTGAAACTTGAGTCCTCTTTCCACTCCGTTGTCACTTCTGCACCAGTTCTCAGCATTGCGCTGCAAATGTTCCTATAGCATTGTGTCTTGTGTGCTCAGCACTAGGGACTTCTTTTCTTGCGCGAGTACGTTCATATTCCGCGAGATGCAACCAGTCGCATTTGATTCAGGCATCGGCATGTCTCACATGGCTGATAACAATTTATTCATTTTGCATGTGCGCGCAAGCGCTCGTAATGTGCGCAACGTGCATGTGCCATCGCATCTCACTATCATATATCACTTCCGGGCGTAGCGACTTTCTGCCGCGCAATCTCAGCGCGTGCGATCTATTGAAAGTGTTTTTTCGTCGTCATTATCGTCTTCAAAATTTACATCAGTACACACATTGCAGGAATCAATTCACATTCAAGATTTTACTGAACTGCGTTGAGTAGAATAAAAGTTTGCTTTTTAATTACACATTGTATTTAAAAAGATGCAAATTACGGGGTGGAAGTGCTATAATGTATGGGCACACTATATTTAAAGTGGAGGTTCAATGTGGAAGAATTTTTTATCAGTACACTAATGAAATAAATTTCTGTTCACAAACAATCAAGTAAATATTTTCAACTTAAATAAAATTTATTGATTATAGCTTATTTCTATAAGTTGCTTACAGAAGAAAACATCAATTTCATAAAATGATTTAGTGGAAATAGTAGGTGGTAGTAATCTGACGCATGGTGAGGTAACAAATGATGCGTAAAAAATGCGTCTGTTAGTTTGAATATGAGTTTTGCAAGTTTAACCAAACAATTTCAGAAATCTTTCTTTATAAATCAGTGTTTGTTTGTTCTTACACTTTAGTGAATTACTTAATTAGAAAGTAATAATAATGAGAATTATTTATTTAGAAATAACGAAAAATTAATAAAGATAAAATGCTCTCATAGTTGATTGCAACCAAGAGAAATTTTGCCGACCATTTCATCCCAATTGCGTTCCCATTTTTTCACAAAAATTTAGTTCAATATCTTATAAGTTTGGGACCATTAAAGATAAACAAATTAAGTTTTGATATATTTCTTTGGTATCTATTCACAAATTGTGATTGAAGACAACTAAATGATCTAAGAATTATTACGAAAGATGTAGGACAATATATCAAATTGCAACCAAAATGTGGCCAAATAGTAAAATCAAAATTAAAAAGATCAACGAGAGTTTTGAGAAAACCGTGGTTTTAAAACATCATGATTAATCGAGTGCCGTTAATGCCATCTCAATTAAACTTTTGCTCTTTCACAATGTAATTACAATAGAATATATGTTTAATTACAGCAGTTACTCCTCATTACTATTTGTGTGACATATCATTAATGAAATCATTTCATCTTTATCGTTTTCAATACATCATCTACAACAGATGATTCTGTGAAGAGACAACGAGGTAAATTGTTGCTTTGGTTGTTAATGAAAAGTGTAACATTCAATAAAGAATACTATGAATACTAAGATATTCGTAAATAAGACTACTAAATAAAACTAAGAATATTAAAAAATAGAAAAAGAAATAAATGCATAAAAATTACAATTATGCTATTTATATTGATTGAATTCCTTTGTGGGTTTTCATATCTAGATTAATTATTAAATACAAAAATGTCCTTTGATTAACATGTTAAATCATGTTAAATCAATGATATTCAACCGTATAAGCAAATCTCTAAAAATAAACGCATTTATTTATTATGCTACAAACCATAAAATACCTAAATGAATAGTACCTTGATCTTAATGAGTGTCTAAAAACAGTATCACATTAATAAATTGTTTTAAGAACCTTATAGTAAATGTAAATGTGAAATTCAAATATGTAAAAATGTAAACTTGTCACCTGGGCGAAAATCACCAGGCGTGCTCACGTAAAACATTTTCAACATATTGTGCATAGGAATTGTTGAATATTTTTAAAATACAGCTGCTTTTCAACATGCCCATTCAGCTATTCGATTTTTATAGCATTTCAGCTTTTATGAGTAACATTGCTTTTAGTAATGAAATTTCAAAAATCGACGCCATATTTTTTAGCAGAAATTTAATTATATTATATAGACTTTAATTATAAAAATTGCTGCAATTGTGTTTGTAATTTATTGAACTGTTTTATTATGGTATATGCTATTTAATAGCTACCATAACAAATAATATCCGAACTTTTACTATAGCAATAATATTTTGAGATGAATATTTTAAAGGAACAGTTATAACCAATTTACTAATTTTGTATAATAATTAAATTCGATTGATTGAGTACAAAGATACATACCACGGAATATGTTAGCAAACTAAACCAATACATGGTTAAAGCTAGATTTAGTTTATTACAAAAATTCTTGTCTGAGTTACCAGTTGTGGAGTTCTAGAGCATTGGAATTCTAATCACACTAGTTGACGTGAGTTGCAAAATATTCATGCTATATCCGTGTATTAAAAGTTGTTAACAATTTGAGAAAAAAGAGAAAAACATCTCGTAAATTACTTGTCCTGTTTGATAAACTTTCATCTATTTAAGTAAATAAAGAAGTTGTTCCTCTTTTCTTATTAGATATTTAAGAGATATCTTTATTTAAATTCATGCTGACTTGTTTCAGGATTCAATAATTACCACATTTTTCTGGCCTTATTCAATATGTAAATAACTGGGTTACTTTGATAACAACAAATTGAAAGAAAAGTATCTGACATTTCTCAAAGCAGTTAATTGTGGTTTAGACGGAATGGAAACTATTTACAATGAATAATATAACTTTTGTCCTTGAGTTATTTATCAATTGTAATGTGCAACTCTTTCTAGGAAAAGAGACCAGTGTTAGGAATAAATTTTAAGCTTGTTTTATTCTCTGCGAAACATTAAGCTTTTATCTGATTTATTTTACTTGAGCATTTCGTATTGTTGGTCTACAGTTATACTTTATTCTCGACGAATATACGGCATGCTTAACTGCGGAATTTTAAAAAGGAATTTTCTAATAATTTCCGGGCAATTATCATTTTTGTCATCGTAATTAAATGCTTGGAGAGAGGTTATAACTTGTATTCCAGATTGGATGACTAGGTTAAAGAAAACAATCTGAATGAACAGAAGCAATTGTCGGAAAGACGGAAAGTGACGGAATAAGTTTGCAGGACTATTAGCTCGGTACGTTTTCAATCGAAAATTACTTTGCTATATAGTATTTTGGTTATAACCTAGAAAGTAAATTTGTTAATTCTATTGTACTCGAGTATATATTAAATCGAGTTATAATTAATTCCACCTAATATAATCTGCATTTAGGTTTAAAATAAAATGAGGAATATATGCTTTATTCGCAATTTTGGTTCAGGTTTTGTTACAAGAGCAGAACAGCAGTGTAAGCAGATACTTAATAAGGTAAGGACAAAAGATTTAAGCCACGTGACACAAAGCTATCGCTGCGAACTAAATGGCAGCAGGATGCTGAACACGAAATTACACTGACTGAAAGTAAATTATAATCTATTATGTCATAATAATAATAAGACTGGGGTGAATGCAAAAGATGAAATTTTGATGGCATTAGTTGATGCCAAACTTCTAATTTTTTTTCTTCATTAATGTTTTGTTAGCGTTTACTAAATAGCAAAAAATATGTTGCAAATTGTATCAGAGAGAAATAGGATCTGTGCAATTTGAACACGTTCTGATATCATGGTAGTATTTCAGTAAAAATAATGGTTCATAATTTGTTATAAATTATTTTGAAACAATTTTATTAAAGAAAAAAACACAGAACGAAAAATATTTATTTCAGTTGAAGTCAGTGATGTTTTGCTATAAAACATTTACTGCAAATACCTATAATTATCACTACGAAAATTATTTACATGTTCTATTTAGGTTTGATCTAAATTTAGTAAATTGATTGGACTTGGTGCAAAGTAACTTTGTAGCAGGAATGCATGTGAAATACTGTCTTCTCTCCAAGCGATCAAATTTGCTCAATGTAAAAGACAGTTTTCAATACATGTTCTAAACTTTATGCCCTAAACTTTTATATTGAAAATATGAAAATCACAAAAGTTACTAACACTACGGAAACACTCTCCTGAAAATCATGTAAAAGAATAAACAAAACCAGACTTGCGAGCAAAAGTTGGAAATGATTGACATGCTTCCTGCAAAATGAATACCGTAAATTCAATAGAAGCCATTCTTATAAAGCAATTGTATGACACTTATTTACTGAATGGCCACAATTGAATCTATAAATATTAATAAATTATGCATGATTCGATTACTCTAAAACACTAGGCAAATTGAAGCAGCTAATGAGTTTGATGAATTAATTGTGCGTGTATATGCAACCCCCTGCCAACAGCTAATTAATTGAACTTCGAACTGAACGGAAATAGATGGACCTAATGCACGTAATTAAATTGCACCGAGGACTCTCGGCCTAATCACTGTGCTTTTAATTATAATTCAATGACCGCATTTTAAATAATATTATAAATATTAATATTTAGTAGCACATTGTAAAATACTTAAAATTTAATAAAAAAAATGCGCACTGTAATAAATGGTAATATGTTTTGGTTGGTTTTCCCACAATTTATATGATGCGAACGTGGAATTTTCTGCGTTTGGCGACATTTTTCCTAATCCGCCATTAAGGCTATTTCTCGTTTTGTCCATCGCACAAATAGAAGAACGCTCTGTGATGCTTTGCTGGACCATACGTTCCTGCGCGCAATAAATCAGAAAATCACGCAGTCATGAATGTGATTCTAATGATGCGCGCTCTAATTCGATTGCGTTTGGAAGTCCGGACTGATTTTCTTCCGACGCAGTAAACTAGGAATTGTACAAAGTTATTACTCAATCAACTAAAATTTCAGGTGCAATTTTAATGTTTGTTACCGCTTTAAAATAGTCGGCCACACAAAATATGAAAAGATTTGTAATCATCAACATCACAAGTAAACCAGGCTAATTAACTCTTTAATTAGCAAGATTGAATCTTAGCAAGAAGTTTGTGGAGGAAGAGGAAGAGGGAGTTATGGTAGAGTAGACTTGTTGAACATTTCATTCCCCTTCATTTGTTTCATTTCTATTAAATTTCTTGTAATACTAAATTACTAAATATAATAAAAATATATTTTATTATAAAATTGTTTTAACCAAATTTATTTTCAATTAGAAAATAATAATGTGAAGCAAATCAGGGTAGATCAAAATCACAATCATTTATTTTAAGTTTTAAAAACAAATTAGATGTTTAACAAAAACAAGTCTTTAAAGGCTTTTATTTAACTTGAAGCAGATGTCTTCAACTGAATGACAATGCTCGCATAATTTTGATGTTTTTGGAAATTCAATATGACGGTATTATCAAGATGCTGCACAAGGGAATATTGATGCAATTTCTTCACAAAGGGCTTGCAGAAAGTAATTTTTAATAAAAATAAATAATCTTTTTAAAAATGAGCTTTCATTTAGATGAGCCAAAAAATAAAAGCTTGCCACAAGATTTACGTACCTGCATTGACTTAGTTTGCTTGTTTCTCTATTCAAGTAAATCTCGCGAAGTACGTCGATTCTTTTTGGTACATTTAAATAAATCATCATCATCATTCTCAACTTTTTTGTATTAAATTTTTTGAGTGTTTTTATAATCTTTGATTCAATGTTATTTAATATTAGGTTTTAATGATATTGCACTTAAGTTTCTAACAGTCAAACTTTTAAAACTAGTCGGAAAATAATAAACCAAAATAATTTAAATTTATTTGGAACATTACTTATATAATAAAATGTAATTGATAATTATTTTTGATATACGTATTAATATTCCTGATATTAGAGAAAAAGGCAAAGGCAGAGAAGAATGACAAAGTGTTTAATATTTATTATGTTCATAAAACTTAACTATAACACTTACTAATATTCACTTAATAAAATGTTTTTGACATTTTGCTCCCTGCGGCTTATAGTGAAGAAAGCAACATGCCGAAATCGCTTTATCAAATGAATAATATTAAGTGTTATAGTGAAAATGCATTTATGAACCGCCATTAAGATGACTAAATTCTCTCAGAATAAACAAGCATTGTAATATACTTCCTTATATCTTTCCAAAGCATAGTTCCAGTATGTGAGTTTGTTACATATGCTGGTCCATGTCAGATGAGTTTATCAATAATTTTTCTCTTAATTCTCATATATAGCACTGCTAAACTTTGTAACCGGAATATCTACTGTTTTTCTAACTAACTTAATTACAATTAATTTGCTCTGCGTCTAAAAGAACTCATTATTTTTTGTTTTACAAGAAATTTGGTTCTTTATTATATTTTTACAAAAGTAATATCTTTGAATTTATTTACTATAGCGAAATATGGTGGAGTGAATACGGCGCCAGTTTCTTACCTACGAGATCCGGATTCGATTCTCGGTCGAGAGGTGAAAAGTAAGGTACTTTAAAAAAGGCTGATCCTCCTAGAAAAAGAATTTAAAACCCAGTTGGGTGGCAATAATCTGCAGGATTAAAAAAATCCTAATAATAATAATATTTACTATAGGCACATGAATATGATTCTAAATGTTTAAATAAAAATTATATTTTGTCAAATAAAATAATTGTACACTAAAGAACAATAATATATTTTGTACATATCCAATCGTATAAACCATCATACATTTACAAGGCTATAGACCAACGGACTTTTAAACGACCATGGAAAAAGAATACTTAAATCTTTTCTTGCAAAATAACAACAAAATAATTATATATAGTTGTTTAATGTGCAAAATTAGTGGTTCTTGAAGACTTTGAGGGTGAAAGACAAACTGGAAACAAGCTTTTTGGTTAACGATTTTATTATTAGTTGGTACCATTTTAGTTACCGAAAACAAGTCCGTATTTGATATGTTGTGTAATGGGTTACTAGAATGCTTTAATTGGTATTATTTTAGTTCGTATACTAAAATATCCTAGAATGAATTACGAGTTAAATCTGAGTTGAATTGTTTGTAGTTTTATTGCACTCTCATATTATAACTTCAAGTTAAGATGGAATAATAACCGTAAAACAGTACAACCTAAGTAGAGCAAAGCGTCGGAAAATTATGTTTAGAGCCTAAAATATATAACATAAATTTTATCAAAATTAGTGTTTATAATGGTTTGTAATTACTAATTTCTTTACGTCAAGAATAGGAGTTTAAATCTAACCAAAATATTCAAATTGATAACATGCAACATGTGGACAGTAACAAATAAAATCATGCCCTCTTTTGTATCTTTGTTAGTATATCTAAATATATTTCCTAAAGAAATGATTACTAAAAAATATGTTTTGAACAAAATGCACATCTGTCTAACGTTCTTGAATTTGTAAAACTTTGTAACACATCTGCTTAAATGATTTATGATTTATTACCTTTGACGTTAAACTAAGTTTGCAACCGAAATATGACAACAAACCTTAATTACGATAATGAAAATGCATAAATTAATGTGTTGACATTTTTTGACATCTTGACCTAACTAGCGTTTTTCGCCTCCTATTGGCGCATTTTGTTGGCAAGTACGTAGGATTTCAATCAGGATGTACTATTTGTGTACAATGCGTGATTTCAGGACAGCTTTTTGTGATATTTTTTATTCCACGTGAACTGCACGCGGACTGAAATGTCACTTTAGAATATCAAACTAAAAAGACATAAACCTACAAACAAATTATTAATCAATTGGAATGCATATTCAACAGTTTCAAATAAGCTTTCGATTAGTTAATTAATTTAAGCAGATGCACGTTATATTATTTGGTGTTTATTTAATAATCAATTTACTAAACTATGATAAATCAATTAAATATACTTCATTCAATGTTTTATTTATAGTTTTCCACACTAAATTTAAAACATACTTTTTATTTCAATATTTTCATGACAAAAAAATGTAATTGATTTTGCTAACTATATTTCTAATAAACTTGCAGCTCGATAATGACCAGAAATAAATACAATCCTAACAATAAATGAATGACCTATTTTTCTATTTCAATCATATAATACTAAAATCAAAGAGTAATATAGCTAAATTCAATATTTTTTGGTTATAGATAAAAAATACATTTTGTTCTTATGCTTTTAGTTTTAATACACATGATATCAATGCATTACGACTAGTATATTGACAATTTCCTCGAAAACATTAAATTTATAATCTTGTGAATAAATAGTAAATACGATGGTCAATTATTGTATATCTTGCATAGAAGAATCTGCTTTACTTTTTCAAGTAAAAAGCATTTTTATCATTTATAAGTATATATATAAAAGTATACGACTAGAAGTCGTATTTTACAAGAAATTAAGCGCCATAGAAAGTTTGATATATTTTGTATACATTTGGTGAGTTCTTTTAAAAGAAATTAAAACAAAGCTAGATGACAATAAGCAATTTGATAATATTTGCATAAGTTTCAGATTCACCAACAACTTTGTCTAATTTAGTCTAATGCAATTACGATTTTCATTATATTCTAGTCTACCGATAACAATTTTCATCGTGTTCTTTCACATAAATACAAAACGTGCCATCATTAGTTAGCAACACAAGTATTTTCTTTCTTTCTTCAATCTGTGTAAAACGGTTATTAACAAGCAGAAATTAATAACTCTGAATTTACTTTTAATATTTTTTTGACAAGCCAGGTTTTCAAATAAAATATTCTTGTATTTCTATGTGTTTTTATAAACTCTTTGAACAATTCTTAATATTTGTTAGATTTTGTTAAATGGTTAATGCAAGAACTTTAATAGCTCGTCTAAACCACCCTGCCACCCCCGAGCTTTCGTCTCAGAACATAACTCAACTGGTGTCCTCAATGCGAGCACACGTTATGTTATTAGTAAATACCCGTGTCCATGACAACACATCCGTAGTCACAACAACATACCCGTTATCATGACAACATGTCCATAGCCACCACTTTACATCCTTGGTACACCTTGGTACTCATGGCAACACTAGACAGCGCGATGGAACCGTTCATGGCGCTAATTACTCGCCTTGCTGTACTACATCTAACATATTTATATATTTAGAGTATTGTTGAGTGTGGTTACAAAGTGTTTAAAATACATTATGTTGATAACACTTCATTATAACACTTAGTTTTAGTCTACTGAAGAAGGCAACATGCCGAAAACATTATACCAAGTGACTAAAAGTAAGTGTTATGGTAAAGTTTTATCAACATAATGAATATAAAAATCAATTTCATCAATTTCTTAATAAGTAAAAGCAGCATATTGGAAAAACGTTAGACAGTGTTAATCTTATCAAAACCATTGATTGCTTTGCTTCTGCATTTTTACTGAATTGCTGAACATGCATTTATTGTAGTCATAGAGTTTTACTAAACATTAAAAATGTTACGTCAGCATTTGTCTATAACAAAACAAAGAAAACTTTTATACTAATAGCAACATATTTCGTTGTATTGCTTTATAATATATTATTAATATACCGTGGACACATTTAAATGATGTAATAAATATATAAAAATGCTTTACTTATCAAATAATATTTGTTGATAAAATATTTGAAATATACTTTAACTATTGACATAAAATTATAAATTAAAAAATATATATATTATTGCTATTAATTAATTTTAAATAAATTAACATTATTTTACTAAGAATATTTCTTCTTCTTCTTCTTCTTCTTCGTTACCGCCTCGCTGCCCGCGGTTAGGCTTTACAGCCTGTAATTTCGTACCGTTATATGTTTTTATACATTATTCGGGGTATCATGCGCATATGAAGATAACCCAAGGGCAGGTTGCGAGCCTCACCCAAGGGCGAAGAATACTTCCCGCCAGCCAAAGTTGTCAGTATGACTGTCGGAGCGAGTAGTGTTATTGAACCTACTGGGAATCGAACCCAGAACCCCTTGTGTCGTACGCAGCGATCGTACGAGTTGGGTTACTACGCTCCCCTTACCTTACTTAGAATATTTATTACAACTTAACGTTTGATAGCAATCCAGAGGTCTTCTGGAGTCAAATTATGATGACATTGAATTTAATTTGTGTCAAATAATAATAAACTAGCAAAAAGTATATTTCAAATTCAATTAGATGTATGTAATATACAAACAATAATGTCCAGTCCACCTAATCTGTTCTAGTCCAATAATAGATACTATGATACTATGACTATAGATACCTTATAAATAACTGTTGTTCATTTAATATTAGGTGCGTTTAAGTGCGCTACTTAGGATATTAAACGTTAAAATATTTCAGTCCTTATTTCAGTCCACATACATTCATACTCTCTTTATAAGAAATTGTCAGTATATAGAGTTTCAAATTAGTGTATAATAACCTAAGATTTCTATTTCAGTTTCTTTAAATAATGCAGGAATACTTGTTCCTAAGTAGTATCCAGTAAAATTTGATTTAAACTAAATTTATTGTTACCATTAGGTAGACTGTGGCAATAATTTGTTTTTTATTGAAAACTTTATATTTAGCATCATCCATAAATGATTAATTATTTCTTTATAAAAAACAACTTTAAACGTATTTAAAATGAGAGTGAACTGGTCTTAAATAAAATGAATCAAAGTATTGTCGAGTGTGATCAAGAAGTGTTTAATATTCATAATAATAATAATAATATATTTTGTACATATACAATCGACCAACGATCTTTCAGCCAAGGGAAACAATAATTATTGAAATCTTAATCTTAATTAATGAAATGAATAAATTGAAAGCAATTTTTAATCAATAGTTGTATAGACATATAAATAACAAAGAATATAATCTATTGCGTTACTATTATTATCTAAACATAAGCAATGTTTATTAAGTTTCAATATCTTTAATTTTCCTAAAAACTTTTCTTTGTTTTAATTTTATTAGTTTCTTTATTATTTTTTTTACCGTGCCCAACCTTCCCTTAATTATACTAATTATTATTTATTATGGCTTTTCCAATCCTGCGGATCATTGCCACCCAATCATTATTGGGTCTTAGATCTTTTACTAGGGGGATCAGCCCTTTAAAGTGCTTTGTCTCTTACCTACTCGACCGGGAATTGAACCCTGGTCTCCTGGGTGAGAATCCTGCGGAAGTATATATTATATTGGATGTATCCCCAGCGAGATCTAAACGCGTGTCCCCAAAATATGCACCTCGCTGTCACTGTCACAATCAGACGGCTTACCGACTGAACTACGACTGAGCGTGGCAGCCTCTTCTATTTCATTTGAGGAATGTTTCTACCTTGATATGCCAACCAAAGCCTTTTTCAAGTTGAAAATACGCTGAAAACTAGAATCTTGAAAGCATTATTTGAGAAGAAAATTGAATACCGTCAAATTTCAATACATGCTACAAATCGTATTTGAAGGATGTACGTTGACATTGGATTTATTTTGAAGCATATTTTCTTATTAATACATATTCACGTAGCCAACTGATGGTCATCATAAATAAATTAGCTAAATCAAATCAGGATTTTATAGTCTTGAAAGATTTGATTTAATTGAAGAAATACGAAACACATATGTATTGATAACAAACTTATTGTTTGTAACACAATATAACATTTATGGCCGTTTTGTTGTGTACAGAACAACGCAGCATATACTTGTAATTTATTTCTTGTATTGTGCTTAAGGATTATATAAGAACTAAAAACTCTTGTCTGTTTAGCGACATATCCTCTTACTCATTCTTCTGATAGTTCTATCTGTAAATGAAGCTTATACTAACAATTTCCGCAGATGAAAGTTTAGTATTTATGATTTCCGTACAAGTATTCAAGTATGTTAAGTGTCCATGTTATGAGCAAAGTTTGCTAATAAATTCTAAGTTTTTTTCATTAAATACAGCGAATTATATCCAGTAGTAAACCAACACAAAGTGACTATAAATTGTTTCGCTAACGATGGAATTCTTTAAGTCTAGGAGAGATAAAATTCGGAAACGGAGATATCTATATATAGAAAATTTACATGTTTTACTCATTGCTAAAACAAATGTGCATAAATCAATGATTTACATTATTGTTTTTCAAAATGTGATAAATTTATTATTACAAGAGATTTATACATTTGTTTTTCAGATTTTCTAATATTTCAGGTGTGAACATCTTATAGCTTTTTTTTTCATTAGGATATATCTCAATCAAAATTATATGCAGTTGTGTTATATGATGTAGGTGTCTAAGCAGCAGTACTAACGAATCGACTGATGGCGACTTTTACTGAGTTTTGTAGTCTCCGAGCTTCTGAAAGTCGCTTGTTAAACTCGAGTGGCGCACGATAGGTCGCAAGTTGTTAGGTTACCAGCAAAGCACATTGTGTCACGTATACTCTACCAATTTACATCCTTATTCTTCGTGTCTGGCATTTTAAATAAAGTTAAAATCCGATTCCGAATAATCCTTACTAACGAAATGTGGTTGCAATACACTAAATTGCACTCAAAGTATATTTTTGAAACAATTTTTTATACCCACTGTCCACCGAAGGGTCCCACGTACCAAATGAGTATAGTAACTAGTTTGTTTTTGTTATTTTATAGCGAACTGCAACCATCCCGACCGGATACCGACATTGTACTTGACCTCCATTTCATTATACTGCTATATCAACTACCAGGGTTATTAGTAGTTGTTGGGGCTGAAATCGGTGGGAGTACACATTATATTGGATGTATACCCAACAGGATATGAATTTATATCACCCGATTATATGCTTCGCTGATACTGACATTAACAATATTTTTAGTTATAAAATTTATTCTCACAATTTTCGCAATTACTTTTAAAAAAAGTTCTTTGATTGCAATCATATGAGATTAGGTACAATGCAAGTTTTAAATATAAAGAAATAAAAATAATTATTTTTTTCCCATCTAACACTTTTGCTGATTCATTGTGGCTTGCAACACGTTTTTGTTCTTTTTCGCTATGCATTTATTCATCGCCACGTGGAAGTTCATTTTGCCTGTAAATTATAGAAAAATGTAACTGAGCATTGTGCAAGCAGACATAAAAACACGAAAACTAAATTAAACTGAATTAAATATATGAATTCAAGGTGCACGAAGCACAAATCAATTCACTGTGCTTTTAATGTATTAAGAAAAGTAAGAAAAAACTTTTAGCCCGAAGAAATATTACATGAAAATGTAAGAATGCAATTTTTCAATTTGTTAATTTTGTAATTAAATTCAAGTGACGTTTTTTAATGATTTTAAAAATTTAATCAAATAAACTTAAATAAACACATTGTGTTATATTGAACATTATCACATTGCCGGAAGCAGAGATACGACAGAAATGTAACAAATGTTGAAACGCGTATATTGGACATTGCAGTGTCCTGCAATGCATCTTGTACAGTATTATGTTCACTTTTTTTACAACTTTTTGATGATGTAAACGCTTCGGGGAACATGCAGTTTCTCCTTCCTAGACTTCAGCATCTAGACCAATCTTTAAATTATGTATAAGCATTAGCAATGCTTATTTGGCATATATTAGTGTCGAGCAATTTGCGTTGATAAGCCACATAATAAATATAAATTATTGCGTCACTCCGTACCAGCTTGATTGAATGAATTCTGTAATCAATAATGCTAATAATTTCAAATTTTTGTTAGAATAATTATATTGCACCTTTCAGTAGCCTTGAATGCGGAAACGCTTTGCTTCAAATGTAAATCAAAATGCTTGACGTCTGCGAGGTAATTTAGCGAATAAAATAAACATTTGCATATTACAGAAATACGCACGATGTTGCAAGTAGAAGCGGCACATACTGTTTGCACAGTGATCCGGACTATTCAAAAGTAACCCACAGTGGGTAAATTGAATAAGCCCTGAAGTGAGAATATTTTTAGCTGATTTCATATTTTCTCATCTTCACAGATAGTCATGTGTTTCAATCCAAGGAAATAAACAGTTCTAACGGGTGGAAAATAAAATGGTGAAAACTTTACCTCTCTAAATAAAAAAATAGACTGATACTTGAAACTGTTATATTTGCGTTATAATATGCAGTATATTTGATTTTGAGAAGGTTTATGGAAAAGAAAATACAATATTTGTTTATGTTGGAATGTCGTCTTCTTCAGTATGTTGAACTTGATGGTATTCTTTGATTTATTGAATTTGGTGTATGCAATAATTTGGTGTGGTAGTAGGTGATAAAGTAAAATTATATTGATTTTATTAATGTAATGGATATCAGACGCTTCGTAGCCAAAAACAACAAAACACTAGTTCAACCTTTTAGAAATTTATTGCACATAATTAATTGTAGTTGAATTTTCAAATCTTTTATACGTATTTCGAGCCGATTCTACTAGCACGCTTATACAGGTTTGCTTTTATTTTTTTGTATTTCCGTACTCAGCATATTATTGCAAATTGTAGCTTATTTTCTACCTCATTGCAAACTAAGAAGTTTAATCATTGATGTAAGACATTAGTAAAGAAGATAAGCGGATATTCAGTTCTTGAGTGGTGCCCAAGTAAGAAGATGACAATTAATTGCAAAAGCAATAATCTGTTGGTAAATTTAGGAAAATTAACAAGTTACTGAAAACACCAAATTATATAATTGGTCGTTGTTTCTGCAAAATCAAAAACCAACACCAAGTACATTAATTTTTGATCTAAGCTTAAAACAAATAGGTTAAAAATGTCATAATGATCAAAAGTTTTGTATGTTTGAAGCATAGTTTTTTAGCAATTATTTTAACATCAGTGCATTACGCGCAATTTATAGATTTATTGCGAAAACGATAGATCATATTTACCGAAAGAAAAAATAATTTAATTTTTTTTTTAAATTTAAATCTGTTTTATTAAAGAATATAAAAAATATTAATTGAATTAAGGTGTATACTGTTAGAAGGATTACTTACTAAGTGTAAGCAGATTTATGCATTTTAAATCCTGTATACAGAAATGACGAAATCGCAAAAAGCATTGGATTTGTACCAGCACGTAGATTGGTTTAATTGCAAATGCAAAGCGATTAATCCTTGGGAAGCTATTAATTCCATGCGCTGGTTGGATAATCCTAATCGTAAAATGGAAGTAATGATAAAACCTAGTGCACTGAGTAAATATTATTGAAAATAATTAGAACATTTTATATTGGTTTTATGTTTATCGTATATTGATTACAATACAATTTATTGTATGTTTAGAAATTAATGGTTTAATCAATAAACGTATTTTCATTTAATATAAAATTATATTACAAAAAATATTACATATATTTTCTGCAAAATGATGAAATTTCTTGATGAAGCAATGAGCTAAATTTGGCAATGTTAGATAGATGTACTAATTAAGAAAATCACAACAACGTGTTTTTGGTGATTGTGATAATATAAATATTTAAAACAACACCCAAGGCGACTTAAACGAAATTCAATTGTGGCTAAGTAGATATTTTAAGAAAAGTAAGCGAATCAAACGTAACTCTCTAATTTCGTATGATTTCAATACATGTATATCTGCAAAAATAAATAACATTTTCGTTATTTTCTTTGTTCTATGCGTAATAACAAGTATAGTTCAATTTGAACATTGAATAACAATGTGAGTTTAGGTTCTTTGTAAATTAGTTATTCCTCTCTATGCCAACTTGCAATTGTAATGTTGGATTTACTTGTCCACAAGTTTGTAATAATTGAAAACTAGTGTTTCAAAATATGACGTAACAAGAATAATAAGTGTGCAACTTTCTCCATACTCTATTTGAAAGTAAACAACAGACATGTTTGTATAAAAAAACATATGTTTTATGCTAAGAGCTGTGTTAAAAACATATTTCTGCAAATCAATATTTTTAGTGAAATTTAATTTTAAGTGCTAAATGAAAAAAAAAATAGTTTTGGGAAATATGACATAAAATATTCGCATTGTGACCTAACCAATAAATTTCAAATGTCCTAATAGTGTAAACAAACAAAACTATAAATTAATGCAAGCGCAGTCTTCGTATCTGCAGAATTTCAGGTCGTATAAAAACTTTATTGTCATTCGGAAAGCGGCTGGAAATAGTTTTAAATTAAATGCTAATAAAATCTACCATGCAAAATTTTCAAGGCACGATAACAATTCTAAATAAAAGATTCAACATCAATACAAATCATGGTTACAAACAAATTAAATGTTCACATCTTACTTAACTGCTATTCTGCTTTAAATTACTCTCTGCCGCATATTTCAATCCCTTCATATTTAATAGGATAGCGCTTGTCATAAATGCAAGATAAATTTCCTAAAATGACTTTGTCAACAATGAAATTTGAAATTTATGCACTGAAATTAAGTGCAAAATTTATTTTAGTCTAGCGAAGCAAAATGCGATGAAATGTGCAATTTTCTTATATACTTGTACTTGCACAAGTGAATTTGTATTAAAGTATTCAATCCTAATTGCTAACCAAATTTGGTCTTCTGTATAGCAATGTAAAACGTTATAAAGAATGGCAACATAGGAAGAAATCATTAGATGCGTTCCATAGATCTTGCGGGTAACTAAAATTTGAATTTTATGTGGGTACCTATTGGGCTCTGATGTAGACAGGGAGAAAGTGCTTTAGCTTCTTCTGTTTGGGACATAGAGACTTTGCTTTTGTGTTAGTAGATATAGGATTGTCTTGCCAGCTTGTATCTTCTTCGATGCATGTAAAATGTATTGGCAACATGTATATAAAAAGTAGTCTAACAGAGGTGACAAATAAGAACCGGAAGACAACAGCGTAAAAACGAAGTAAACGTAAATTATCATGAAGGTGGATGAAACAATTGCAGCCGTACTAGTTGCTGCTTCCATTGCACTTTGGAACTGACATAATCCGCAAAAAACCTTTTCAATGTTTTTCAACCCCAATAGAAAATCCACTAAAATATTCATTGATTTACATCGGCAGATTGTATTCACAAATTTCATTGACCAATTAAATCAATTCAAAGCAAAATCAACATTTAAAAACTGATTTATACTTTGTGCATATACTCTATGTGGCCATGTACTGTCCTAGCAACATATTGAATGTGGCGGTTGTGGTTGCGTGTCAGACGCTCGTTTCACACTCCTGCGACCTGCACAAGCAGCAACAGTCAATAAAATAGCGTAAACAGCAGGGCGGATATTTCGTTCACGGTGTTAGTTCAGTTAGCTAATGCACTATCATACAAAGCACATAGGGTATGGGCAAATGAATCATATTGTGTACTAGCAGTTGTAAAATCTTCAGAACGATTAGCAGCATGTCTAGCTCAACATTATTCTCTCGAAGCAACGTTAACCAAATAATAAA
>JAODIE010000008.1:594628-618583 GCA_027575565.1 Diploeciton nevermanni
TGTAAAATCTTCAGAACGATTAGCAGCATGTCTAGCTCAACATTATTCTCTCGAAGCAACGTTAACCAAATAATAAACTAACTAGTCAAAAGAAAGGAATTTAATTATGTGGTATCACTAACATCAAATACGAGAATTACGTTTACAGCTGTAATAAGATTTAAGCATCAACAATTCCCGAGACAATTCAATAGATTTAATATTCGTTTAAAATGCACACATCAAGCGTGAATTATCTATTGTCACGTATAAATCTTCTTTGTCGAATTTCAGGGAAATTTATTTCAACCCAGCTTGTGTCTGACAGTTAGAAATTTGAAATCACAGCAAGTTTTAATACTAATGCAGATGATAGGTTATGCAATCAATAATTTGATAGATTTAAGTTTTGATTATTTCTTTTATTTGGTGTTTCTTTTCTTAACTTTGATGATAAGTGAAATTGGATTACGTAATAAAAGAGTTAAACAAACATTCCGCACTAAATTTACCTGGTTTTCATTCAGCGTGCAAACGTGGAATATTTTCGTTATATAGAATTATGTAAAATATCTTCTTGTAACCAAACCTGAATTCTTTTTCGCACTTCACGCTCACATTTTTGATAGTAAAAAACCTAAAATTAGTGTAAACATTAATTTCAAACACAAACTTGTATTTGTTACCTAAAATAATATCTACTGAAATAAGATATAACGAGCTACCAATAAAACTGTTCTGTAAAAATCATCCCGACCATTTAACAGTTATCGAAGAATTGTTGAGTGCGGTCACGAAGTGTTTAAGATTCATTATGTTGAAAAAATTGCACGATAACACTTACTTAAAATTGATTTGTAAAACGTTTTCGACATGTTGCCGAAAGTCAACATGTTACTGAAGAAGGCAACATACCGAAAACGTTTTACAAATCAATTTTAAGTAAGTGTTATAGTGCAATTTTTTCAACATAATAGTTATCGAAGAGTTTATCAAAAACAGCCTTCCTAATTTCCACATTTCTTCAAGTCATCAAGAACCGATTAAAAAATATATTATTATTCTGTAAAGAATTTAATTATTGTTTTTCCATGGCTGAAAGACCGTTGGTCGATGGTCATACAATATGTATGATTGTATACACAATTGTATATGTACAAAATATACTATTATTTGTTAACAAACATTAATAATAAATATGAATAATAAACAAAACTAATTTAATAAAATACTGATTTAAGACTTGAGCATAAATTTATAGTTTGCACGCATATTGCCTCGAATGAATTGAAAATTCAGAAATTTAACGCCGCATTGTAGAGTGATGCGCAATTTGTTTCGATTTATCTACGGTAATTAACAATACAAATGCACGATGTGGAATATTCATCGTAATGTGCCAACCAAGTGCAATAAACTATACCATACATGTTTACAATCTAATGAAGTTACCCAACACGCAGGATTACAAATTTATACGACATTAATAAAGAATGAGAAATACATCCAGTAATTCATCCTTGGAAAATCATTTAGTAATTTTTAGTAATTGCATCGTTCGCCGACATGCTTCTTGGCACTTACCATTAATCACACAAATGGAAGTGAACGAAGTCTCGACTGCATGCTTTTCCGCACGGAATTGCGCTTGGTTGATGTCAAGCGCATCGGATGCTGCGGTATGACGATTACTAGGTTCACAGGATTCACGAATTGGTGGCACACTAGCTTGTTGCGAGTCTTTTTCAAGGATTTAAAGGAAGATAATTGCAAATACAATGTCGCCTCAATGCACTAAATAATAATTTATTGTTTATAAGTTGCATTTAAGCAAATAATAATTACTTATTTTATGTTTTACATAATTGAAATCTTAGTTCAATGTTCTAGCAATTATATATGGAATAGTGTGTGGCAATCATAAAAATAAACGTTTATATTAGAGTAATTTTAGACCCGTGCATGTAGTGGCAATTTTGCCTTCCGCTAGGCTCCGCGCGTCGCTTTAGACTAGAATGCGTCGCGACGCCGACGCTTCTCCCGACCCTAGCTCTGTGGCGGCAACGGTTGCGCGTCGTAGCATAGAAACACCGCCGCGCACCAAAAATCCATCCTAAGCAGATGGAAGTAATTCAAGGAAGCAACTTTTCTAATATCTTTGAGTTGATACATACTTATTTCTTGGTTAAGTATACCATTGTAAAGTGAATAAATGATATGATTGTATCTTAATTTGCTTTGGAAAATAATATTACTTATTTTTGTAAATTTATCCAGTAGATTACATATAATCATTACTTGACTTTTATCAATTCATTTATTTTTCAATATACTCTTGCATAATGCTCCTACTTGGTTCAATTATTGTTGCAGCCTACTATATCGAGTTACAGTTTGCATACGTATCATGTTTGTAATAACTTATTCTAAAGTATCATCGTATTGAGTTACTTACAATTTAAATCATTTCATTAATTGTGCTAATTAGTTTATGAATTTTTTTTGATAATTTTTAGTTTCTCCTCTGCAAGCAATTTATAGTCAACTATTACTTTCTTAATAATTAATGAGCCATTCTTGAATAATATGTATTTTTTCAGGCATAATATAATCTTCCTACAATTTATACCTTTTAATATTCTTGCCACGAGAAGCAAATAAAATGTTTTTATATCCCATTTTCAAACAGTTGCTGAAGTCACATGGGAAAATTGGAGAAAATGCGCTGCATATAAGAGGAAAACCATTTCAGAACTCGCGTCGTCACGTACGCGACAAAAGCGTATATTCATATATATATTATTGGTATAATAATATTCTTTTTACGTGATCCATCAATAACGATGTCGGGTACTAATTATTAATAAAAATATAAAAAACAACAAAGTTTGGCCAAGATGTGTAGCGGGTGTCAAATGGAAATTATATCATTAGATTAACATTATACTCTATAATAATAATAATAATAATCTTCTATCATAAGCGGTCAGTTAATCCAAAGATCATATTACCTCCATATATTCTTTAAATGCAACTAAAATTATTATATTGATTCAATTTAATAAAATGGAAAAACAAAATCATTTGAAATATTTATACAACTGAAATAAGATCAACTGCATTACATTGCAGTTATTTAATTATCTCAATATACCGAGATATTCAGATCAAAGAGGGTTTGAGGATGATTTATATAAAATATGATGTACGTATTCTGCAATATAAGTAATATATGTAATGCACAATCACAAAAACTAAGAACAGTTTTGGAAATTAATCGTCCTAGCGACAAGAGTTCAATTAAAGTGTAAAGTAAACTAAGAAATTGTATTTATTATATACATGAGAATAACAGTTTAATCAATTCTTTTATAAATAAATCCAAATTTTAAGATAGATACATAAATTTTATCTATGAAATATTACATCCAATAAGAACAACAATAGTGATTTGATACATTTATCTCTTATCTTGAACTCTTAGAATCATATCTAATATAAGTATATCAATTTAATCTTGCAAATTTGCAAACTAATTTGTTAATTCCAATTAAATTGAAACGTGGTCTTGGTAACAATGCATTATATTTGATGAAAGAATCTGAATATTAATTGAATTTTCAAACCGAGAAAAGAAAGCACATTTATTTTGGTTTCAATTATTTTCAACTCCGCTGCATTTAATGTTTGCTGCAATTTAAATGTTTTTTCGCACCACTTGCGTTTGCTCGTATTCAACGAATTCAGCATACCAACTCCATTACGTATTTATTGATCATTTTCTTAACCAGCGCTTCAAATGATGTTGCTTGTTTTTGTGGTGCCTAAACTGTTGTATTTTTATTATTATTTCTAGAAGAGTAGGAATTTTGATGGAATAAAGAAACGTGAAGGGAAACGAACACGTACAAATCATATTCCTAAGAGTGTATATGTTTAAAGTTGCTAGTACATATATTTTCAAGACCCATATTCATAAATATTTGAATAAAAACTTGACATCTTAGAATAAAATTAAAAGAAGAACATCTAACACGTTTGAATGTACAGAATTTCAATACTATTTCCTATAGTTATTGCTCAAGGAAGCGTAAGGGGTATAAAAATAGAGTTTTGCACAAGTAAGAACAAAAACATGTAAAAACATTATAGCAAACAATAGTGAATGTAACTAGAGATAAACGAGAATCTTGCTGGAAGTATATTCAATATAATGTATATCTTCCCTAGTAGTTGATGCAGTTTAATGAAATGGAGGTCAAGTACGAGGTCTCTAACCAGCTTGATTGCAGTACCTTTGAAGATGAGATGAAATATTTCAAAACTTATTTCTTAATAACATAGTAAACTTTTTTTTTAGCAATTAAATTTTGTATTCCGCAAAACTGAATGAAAAACGTGAACATTATTATAAGAGAAAAGACACATGTTGCCGTATGGTAAAAACATGAGTCAGAATATAATTTAAATTTAGATTGTTTTTATTTAGAGACATTCTACTCAATATGTTCTTGTGTTGTTTGAGTTGATTCCTTTAATGCAGTTTAATTTTAAATGGTATCTCTATACCAGTAAAGTTTAACATGTAAATATTCAAACATAATGTAACTCTTTTGCGTTTGAAAATTAACTTATTCAAACTTGTTACAAAATTAACTTTATTTCAAGAGTGCAATTCTTGGCGCAATTTGGTCATCTATTTTTATTAAATTTTTATCTTGATAATCTTTCAAGAATTAATAAGATACCTAAAGACTAAGCCATGGTGGTAGAATTCTTACATAAATATTTCATTAAGTAATCACTATATAAACATGTTATCAAAAAAAATTTAAATTGAATTAAGTATAGATGATTAATTCTGAGATACTGTTTTATAATTTCTTTGAATGTTATTTTCGGATATTTCAAAGTCAATTAAAAATGAATGCAAAAAATAAAAGTAATAATAATTGAAGAATAAAAAATATATTGTTTTTAATTGCTCATAGTGTTTAATTAATACATTTTCAATAATGTTTCAAAGATTAATCATTATTTTATAATTAAATTCTTAAATTGTCCTGTTCCGGTACTTAGTCTGTAGTGATAGTGAGCTGCATATTCTGAGAACACAAGTTGAAATCCTGCTGAAGGTACATCCAATAACTGCTAATAACTGTAGTAGTTGATGCAGTATAATAGAATGCAGCACGCTCCAAAAATATGAAACAACAAATATTGGTAATGGTAAATAAAATTAATAAATTTTTACTACGTCTTTTGAATTCTTTTTGAAATATAGAAAAACACGTTATTTGAAAGTTTTTTATTAGATTCAATCACATAACTTCATTGCTTTAATAAGTCAGAAGCAAATAATTTAACGATAATAGTGAATATATTTGACAATTTCATATGTGTCAACTTTATTAATTTAAGTTTTATAGTAACCTTTGTAAATACGACACCCCGTCAAGTTGAACTCATTGTCAATCGAAAAATTTCTGTAAAGATGTCACGTTGACATAGCTTTTTTCTTATATAAAGAACTCAGTGCACTAAGTTTTGCAGAATACGTCCGACTGAATCGACGACCTGTGTCAAGCGCCTCCTTCACCGAGCGGATATTTTCGGAGAGGAATAAATTCGCGTTTTCTCCCTTTTTCGGTGAAGAGAAGGTCGCTTGACCGCACAATTCAACCTAAAACCATTCATATTTAGGTAAAACAAATTAATTCCGGTCTATGCAGTACTAAGCCACCAACATTCATTAGGTAATGTAAAAAAGTACTCTACTTTCATGCAAAAGTAACAAATTGCATTTTTAGATTATGTCGCGACCACCGCAAGCATTGCGCAAAAACGTGCCAGCTGCAACCAGTCATCAACGGCATCGTCGACAAGAGCAGAATCTAGTTCCGGGACGAATGCAACAGATGCAGCCTATGCAGCAACAGATTCAACTACAACAACATTTGCCCGTTGATGACTACTACTATGAAGAGATGCAACAAGAACAATTCTGCTGCGGCGACTATGAGCATGAGAGTCCTGTAGACATGGAGGAGTGCTGCAGCGCGCCGCTTACAACATCGCAGCAAATCGATGCTGCACGACGTGGGGATGTAACCGAGCTGTATCGGCGCCGATGCCCTGCAGCCGAAGCGTATCCTTACCAACCACAGTAAGACACTTTCATTTCTATTAGCTTAACCCTTTACACTCGAGCGGCGCCGCTGCGGCGCCCAAGTATTTTAAAACTTTAAATCGTTGCATTTTGCCATATTACAAATCACTCACCACAGAGGTCTTAGTCTGACCTGATTTGCCAGTGTCATCAAGAATTTCAATACATTTATATCAAATGTTGTTGAATAAAATTCTAGGTGCTCAAGGACACCACATATATACTGCACTTTTTCACAAAAATTTACTTTGAGAACTTATAACTTCAAAACTATTAAAGATAAACAAATCACGTTTTTACACATTTCTTTGGTATTTATTTACAAATTGTTATTGAAAAGAACTAAATGATCTAACAATAATTACGGAAGTTATGGAACAATATATCAAATTGCAACCAAAATTCGGCCAAACACTAAAATCAAAATTAAAAAAAAGAACGATTGACGATTCAACAATTTTGAAAAACCCGTTTTTTTTTTAGAATCGAATGATTCTGATCGAATGCAGTGAATGCGATCTCAATCGGACATGTGCTGTTCCACAGTTTGTTTTACAATTACTTGTAATGTGTTCGCCAAATGTGGCCAAAATCGTCTCAAGTTGCTGGTTCGCGCAAGCGAAAAAAGCCTCGAGTACAAAGGGTTAATATTTATACATTAAAATATTGATTTTTGGGGTGTACTTTTAATAGCCAAAGTATTACAAAAAATCCCTACTTTTAAAATTAATTATATTCTTAATCTTTCGGAATACCAAGTTTAATCATTATGTTATGGAGTTCTATGCAGGTGGTGACTACTTGTGGCAATAAAGCTAGCATTTGATATTGTATATTTTTTAGATGCTAGTTTTGATGAATTTAAGAGAAATATATAAGCAGATAGGGTAGCTATATGAACCCAACTATTAATATATTCAAAGTAGAGTTGTTTAATAATATGACTAAATTAATTTACTCTAATTTACTGACAATTTTTTTAGCTATAACACTCATTTAAATTAAAATGAAATAGTACATATTTTATACACCTTATTTGAATATTTTCGAGTGTCTTCCCGTAAGTACTTTGGCTTTTTTTCCTGATTTCGACCAGAATGTGCATATTTGAGATCTTATTTGTAAATTACAGTTGAATGCTCTAACATTTACTTTAAATTAATCATTGACATTGTTCATTTTCATGAAATTCAATACAATTAGAGTTGTGATTTGCAGTTGCGCTGCCAATACTTATTTCTTAGATAAGCGTTATTATACGATTGCGGTGCTTCCTTAGAGCAGAGAGAGGTGCTTCCGGTTCCATTAGGAAATAACAATAATGTACTTGTGATAGCGATTCTTATTGGGGCAATAAAACTGATGATGCTTTTCGGATTTTCAAACAAAAGTGTGGTTTCTTTATATTTTACAATCTAAGTCAATTTTGTTACATAGAATAAGAAAAATTGGGAAAATTGGAGATTTGTTGTTTTTCTAGATTAATCTAATTAAATTTATAAAACAAAATAATCTGGAGTCAACATGGTATATTTTTTATCATACTTTTAAGCTGAAGTTAAAGTAGTTTTAACAAGTCTATTAAAAAAAATAATTTAAGAAAAAAAAAAAACACTTTAATTTACCAATTACTTATACTTAGTCTTTTTGTTATTGATATCAGATATTCTTAGCAACAACCCATTTTTCATCTGTTTGCTACCTTGTATCACTTCTCGATCATGACGCTGTGCTTTCAATAATCGCATTTGTTTTTGAGTTTGCTTCTCGTATCTCATGTGTACAGTGTTCGTCGCATATGGTTTACGGTACGATTATTATCGCCAACGGCGTTGTTAGTCCACATGCTGTTGCGCTTCATCGACTAGCCGGCAGCGGTGGGCGGCACACATTTTGGAGGGAACTGTGTCGAATCGCTGCGAATTCATATTTACGGCTTTATGAGTTTGCTCGAAGTCATGCGTACAGAAACATCATTGCAAAAGTTGGGTATGTGGCGAATGCAAGTCCAATCCTGTGTGAATTACATCGTAATGCAAGTTATTTATTGAGACAACAAATCCCAATTCGCGGCGCGTACATTTATCATTCGCCAGCGCTGCAATGCAATTGCCGTATTGAAAATACCGAATGCGTGATGAGTAAACGAAGGGTGTATTTGCAGTCGCGAGCTCTATATTGGTCACATACAAACACACGAAAAAAATCCGTTCATATGGATACTGACTGGACTGAAAAACGCGTTATGTTTTTTTTTTTAATCTTGCGGGTTATTGGCACCCACTTGGGTTTTAGATGAATCAGACCTTTTTTCGCCTTCTCAACCGGAAATCAAACTCAGGTTTCTTACCTAAGTGAGAAGCAAGTGCCATACTTTACACACCACTCCTCAGATATTCTTAGAAGAAATCAAGCTAAATTATCAACTCCTTTTTTTCTAGCTATCATGATGAGCTAGTGATGCCTTCATCTCAACAAACGTTGCGAATGCAAATGCCGCCTATACACAATGCACCAAATGTCCTTCGCAAGCGTGTATTGCCCGTTAGTGCCAATGTATCGTATCATCAGTTTGCAATGCCGACTCCACCACCAACTCTACCGCCAACACAAGTATTGCAAGCAAGAGCCTCACAAACCCAGTATTTTCCAAATGATGAGACCATCGTTTTAAAGCAGCAAGCCCCGACCCAACAATACGAGCAGTTATTGCAAGCACGTAATCACCAAATGCAATTGCAAAGACAACAACAGCTGCATATGCAACGCCAGCGACAGTTTCAAGAGTATCTGCAACGGCAATCTCAATACAATCTTCCTAATCAATCGAATCAAACTAATCAAAATCTACATCACAAGCACCACGTGCATGTCCCTCAAGATTCAAAATTGTTTCGTCTGCATAATGGAGGCTACGGGGAGTTTAGTGTCGGGAATAACGTTGAGACTTGCAATACCATTGCACCAGTTAATCGAGTAATTGCAACAAATTCGGGACCTATAGCAGTGCTAGATCCACGGACGGAAAAGAAGGTGCAAACTAGTGCGCGATTGTGTTCGGATATAAAATATCAAGATAGTTTAGAAGAAAGGAAGATTATGTTGGATGGTAGTGGTAATAAATCAAGGACTACGATTGCGAACGACAATGAAATAAGCGTGAGAGAAAGTGACAGTAAACGGAAGCATAATGCAAGCAAATCAGTGACGCAGGGAATTGTACAGACGAGGCGACATCCCGTCACAGTGAGAACTCCGAGGTAAGTCACAAATTACAAATTCTAATTTTGTAGTTGTTTTACATGCAATGACACATTTTTAGCCATACTGCTATAGAGTTTATTAATTGATGCAAGAATGATTAAGGTTATAGCTTAGAGGAGTATTATGTTTATTTTTTCGTTACCGGATATTATAATGAATTATACTCGTTTGTTTTATGAATAGATAGAATTATTTTCAGTATTGATCTACACCCATACTTTCCATGCAAAAGATAAGAACTTTTCCTGTCAACCAAATGCAATATTACATGAAAATATAATTTTATATCTTATTGAGAGTATACATAACGTACTTGTTAGTCTCTGTTTTTCTTTAACATCGTTCCTACTAATAATGAGATTTTTTAAATGTAAAACTCTTGTCGTGGGTTTATGTGAATTTTCTTTTTCTAATCTTCATTTTTAAGCTCAACATAATTATTCTGCTTTAATTATATTAACGCATTAAATACAAGTGCAAAACGTATTCATGCAAAGAGTATATATTTCCATACTAGTAAAGACGGAAAATAACTGAACAGAAGAGTAATGAAAGTATTTGTATTTTTAATTAAATATTCTTTAGTTTCTTGTAAAACTAAAAAAAATATACAATTTGTGAGGCAAAAATATATGTATCGTAGCTAATAATTTGAAAAATGTTAGCAAAAATTGGTGTATATAATATAAGAAATAGTATTGTTAGAAGTCAATGTTGTTTATAGAACTGCAAAGATGACTCTAGACGCAGTCACGTTCTCTTATATTGTCTTCGGTGGGCACGTTCAATTTGATGTCAATAGACAGAAAAGGCTTTTAAATAAATACGCATTTGTTTTTTAATCTCAAATAACTTTCAATTAATTTATTCTTTTAAGTTCACAAGTTTTAAAAAATATATAACATTTTTATATTGTATCACATATCGGTGTCTGCACTTATTAACAAAAATTCACTTTAATAACTTAGAACTTTGAAACCATTAAAGATAAACAAGTTACGTTTTTTCGCATTTATTTAGTATCTATTCATAAATTGTTATCAAAAACAGCTAAATGATCTAATAACAATTACGGAAGTTGTGAGACGTTTTTTCAACATGTCATGATTAATTGATTGCCGTTAATATACCATGTCGATCGAAAGATTGCTGTTTCACAGTGTTATCGATAGGCAAGCAAATTTTCAATTGCATCAACTTAAAAATTGTCAATAAGTAAATTGCACAAAACTATGTTTAATCTCACGTAATGTTTTATTGCGAATTATATGAGATCAAAAATATATATTTAAATTCATCATGAGTTTGCTTCTTTCGGAACAAGCTAGACGCGGCCGGTAACAAATAAACGAGGCATAAGTTGGGTCCGAAGTGCATCGAAGTGTATTTCTAGCCTATTCTATCAAATTTGCTGGATTCCATTCGATACTAACCTATTCCAGTTGGTCGTTTCTTGAATGTGTGTTTGTCGTTAGTTTGTGTTAGCTATGGTTGTACGTTCGTCTTTATTTTTTTGCCTTTGCTGCCAGCAAAAACCTTGTGTTTGGCTTTGTGTTGCAATGTAATGCATTAAATCAAATCAGCGAGTGTTTGTTCATTATTATAGAAAATGTTAGTTTCTAAATAACTAAGTAACGGCGTTTATCACTATCATATTTATTTTTCTTGATAATGATGATAAAGACGAATGTGCTGAAATGAACTTATTCGAAGCTGCTATATCTTACTCAGTTATATATTCATCAACACAGATTACAGATAGATCTATGCATTTAGACACCAACACCGTTATCTGACTATTTTCTTCTTGTATTACAACAATTGCGTGGTCGGTAACTCGCGACTCGTTGCCACTTTTTGTGCGGCCCGCCAAAGCACTAACAAAATTCAAGAAAAAACAACAAGCTTATAATGTGAATGTGCCGAGACTGGTGTGAAAAAGGTGCGGGTTAGATCACAAATTATTGTTTGTTTTTTTTTTATCTGTTTTGTCGATTTATTTCTCACGTTGCACTTTGAGGCACAAGGCACAATCAACATTGACATAATTTAGTGCTATGTTCGATAGGATACGAAGAATATTATTTTCATGCGTCGGGCGACTTAGTAGCAATGCTACAGAAAGAGACACTAAACCAAAGTTCAGTATTGCTCAAAACAACCTTACATATTTTGATATTAATTGCTGAACATAACAAGTTATTTACGGATAGTGAGTTTATTAAAAAATGTATTTTGGCTGCAAATTAACCGATGTTATCCGGATTTGTTTTTAAAAAGCGTCCTTTTATAAATTGTATAATTTTTGTTCTTTGGCATTATTGTTATTATATTTTGTTTTGAAAAATATTTTTTTCTATACTTATTTTTGATAATACATAAAATCCAATGTACGGCCCGCGTAATTTTTTTTGAAAATGACCGCCGTCCGAAAAGGTTGCCGATCCCTGTATTGCAATACCAAAATAAATCGATGTAGACGCTCCAATAAATTGCAATGTTTTCAATCCGTCTTAAGGCTACGCGGACGAAAGCATATACATAACGTATTGCAGGCTCTTAGTAGGTTTACATTTATTAACTGATACGCTATTCTACGCAGATACGTAAATACGCTTATACGCTTCAATTACATTACTTTTGTGATATTTCTCTGATTTTCTTGTATTATCTTTTAGGTTACACTTATATCTTAGAATACAGTCGAATTTGTTAATTTCCATTTCCTTTATTAATATTGCAATAACAAATTAGGTATCTAATTAGGTATCTAATAAAAGTTGAAAAAAGTTACCTGGTGAAAACCTGGATTATTGTTCTTCTTTAAAATCATGTAAAATGTTATCTATCGTGATACTAGGAAGTTTACCATATTTTCGCATCAAAATTTACACCTTATTGTTACTTCTACATAAATGTAAAACTATTGAGATATAATTTAAAATCAGTTATTAAGAGAAATAGATTCAAAAATAATTTATTGCACAAAATAATTAATGTCAATGCGACTCCAATTTAATATCTAAATATTGAATAAAAATGCGTCCTTCAAAATATGTCTTATTTAGCAGACTTACTTTTTGTAATTAAACAACAAATTATTAGAATGTAATAATTGAATGCAATGTTTTAAAAGTTAAAAATGTTTTTATTCATTTTTCCAAAATTGTTAGAAAATAGAACCTAAAAAGAACTTACAATTCGCAATGTTATTATAAACGTTTAAAAAGTTTTTTGTTTTTATATTTATATGATAATATGAAAAGAGAAGTTTGACAACATATATTCATATAATGCTATCATAGAATACGTAATATGCTGCTATAGTAATTTCCCATCCAATTCAGATTTAGGAATAGGAATGAATATTCAAGACGAATGGACACGACCTAACTTCAAAATTCTGGAATAAATTGACATCAAATTTGCGTAAACTTCCTTTTCTATAAAAATCAAACAAACAGAAATTGTTGCTAAATTATGTTAATTCTGAGAAGCTTTTACATATTAAATATATGCTTAGAAAAGTTATTAATATGATGTAATGCAGTCTCAGTCAAAAAATTCAATCTAATGATAGTATTATTCAAAGTAGAAAAGACCTGCCCTTATTTTATATTCCATAAATTATCTAAAATGTTCAACTTTTAGTTTTGTAAAACTAAAAAATTTTAATTATCATATATGGAAATTTATAACAGCATAAAGTCTGAATCATTTTTGTTGGAATAATTGATCTTCTGATTGGCTAATAGCCTTGCAATGCATGTCCACTGGGATAATATGACCGAATTCGCATTATTCTATCCCGGTCCACTTCTAGCGTCTTTTTCTTGATAAAAATCTCTCGTTCTAACTTCCCGCGTGTCATCATCAAATCTGCGTGAATTACCTCTGCCTGTTTGAGTTGGGATGATAGTGCGGACACGTCGTCCGAAATTGTCTTTACTTCTTCGACCAAGCCATAATGTGCACCATCTCGACAGTTTTCGGTGCGAGGCCTATGTGCTCTTCTGTTTTCCAAACGAGTTTGTGCACATTTCAAAGGAATGTCCAATCGTCTGATTGTGTCTCTGACAGTAATCATTGTAGTCTCAATATCTGAAATCTGCTTTAAATTCTTGCGCAATTCATTCTCTAATCGTGTGCGCATTTCTTCCATGCAATTGATGCGTTTTTGTAGAGCAATTTCTACCTTGTCAGCTTGAGCTCGTAAATTCTTGGCAGCATCTTTGCTAATTGACTCTAGCGTGCCTCTGAGTGTGACTGACCTTTGACGCGTTAGCTCAGATTCCTCCAAAGTTTCTCTTGTGAACTTCTCCCAGTGGTCCTGAGTCGACTGATTATCGGGAAATCCCACTGCACCCGGCTTGAAGAGAAGAACAGTAGAACGGTTGTTTAAAGAAACATTGACGGCTTCCACTTCGTTTGTTTCTTGTTTGTCGGACCAATCATTTTCCAAGCGAGCCTTCGCAGTTTTGTTCTCTAGCAATTGATGTTCAATATCCGCCAAAGCCCGTGTAAACTGTTCACGAATTTCCGAACATAATGCCAACTCGCGAATAATTTCTTCTTCCACTTCATCCCTTACTAGTTCAGGATCAAGCCTACCTGTTCGTCTGTCCATAGATTCACTGGTAATTGATTCGGGCATTTGCAACACTGCCATTGATTGTTTTAATCTTCGTCTAGCTTCTAAAGTGTTTGTTATCTCTTCATCAGATGCGGATATAGCTTGCTCCAACTCGCATTTGTACCGATGCAACTCTGCTTCCCTTTGCTGCAGTCGTTTAGTGCTGGCATATTGATTGTCGTCTGCATTAAGACAAGCAGTATCTATAGCTGTTTTAGAATTAAACGCTAGCATATTAGCTCTATGCGATGCATCCCAAATACTATCCAAAACTTCCTTATTTCTTGTTCGCCATTCTCCTTCGGAAAATTTAGTAATGGAATATTTCGAAACAACCGGTCGAACACCAGTTATGGCTGCTAATGGAGCCCAGTCTACTCTGCCGGTGGCCCAAGGACCCAAACTACCAGGAGACTCCTCCTTATTATCTGGAAAGGCATCTTCCGGTTTGGGAAGGTAGCATACTCTGGTATTGTCAGCATCATCTTTAGAAGCTGGTGCTTCTTTTTTAGCTTGATTACCAATTGGAAAGATTACAGGGCGTTCTTGAGTACTCTGATATCCGCCTTGAGCACATGGACATTTTGATGATTTAAGTATTCCTTTCAATGGCACACCATCAATATGGGTACTAATGGGTGCATTTCCTAGATCTTTTTCCTTTTGTGCTTGTTCCTGTATTTCTTCCTTAACAACCGGCCTAATTTGCTCGCGGTAAGCCTGGTTCTCCGCACAATTTATATTTTGAGCAAGTGGATTAGAAATGTCTAAGGCTGGATTACCAAAAGTGGGCTTTGCATAAGGGTTATTTTCAGGATAAGCCGTACATAGCTCTTTACGTTCAGAATTACTTGAATCTTCAGCACAGCAGCAGCGTGAGTCGGGTCTCGGTTTAGATTCGGGCAGGTTTTCAAATCCTAAAGGTGGTTTTGCTACTGCCTTTTCTTTGATAGGAGAAATATTAAGATTGGGTTGATTATGCGATGCTGGTACACCTAATTCACCTAGTTGATGACGATTGCGTAGGTGAGAAATACTCTTGTGGACGAGTTCAGGACGAGGTACTGTATTTGTTGTCAAGTAATCGCCATGAGTATCAGCCACTCTTGTATAACCAGATGTCTCAGAACAGGCACCGCAGGTTTTGGAAGGAAATTCAGCCATTATTGTAAACTATAGATATACATAAAGTAAACGTGTTAGGATATTTGAATTGACCAATTAGGAAGTAAAGCATATGATCAATATGTCAGTTCAATCAGCGCATTCATTGATTGTTTCTATCGTTTTATTTATATTTGTTTATGTGCCCCGCTCCGTAGCGCAGTGAGGTGTATATTGTGAGGACACGGGTTCAAATCTTGTTGGGGGTACATTCAATATAATATAATATACTCTTATGGAATTCAGTCTCAATAACTGTTAATAACTCTGGTAGTTGATGCAGTATAATGGAATAGAGGTCAATTGTGGTGTCGGTATCCGGCATGGTTGCGGTACGCTCAAAAAAAACAATGAATCTATTGTTTCAATAATTAATATCACATTAAACACCCATACACCCACTTATTAGAATTTAACGAGTTTTCTTTTCATTTTCAGATATATCCGTAGAGCTATTACCCCATCATTATATAAACGACCATCGGCTCTTTGCATTCCATTGGCAGTGCAACCAGACCCAGCACTTTTTGTTACTCCTTCAAATAATAGAAAACTTAAACGAGATGCTCAAGTACAAAATAATCAAAAACTAAATTCTCAATCACAAGGTTCTTCCCCAAGAAAGATTCCGGTTAAAAATTTATCACTTGATGTGAGCCAAAGTTCTTCGAATTCTCCACGCAGCAAGCGACAAGAGATGATACGAGTGTATGACAACTCTCACGAAACTGGCGTGATCACTCGACCTCTTTCAAAGGTTGATGCTCAGCAAGTAAATGAGTCTACGCGAGAAGGCGGTCAGACAGAGCACGGTTTAAATGATATGGGTTTACCAAAAAGTACCCAAGATCGTTTAGATTCTATTTTTCAACGTTATGACAATCTGTTTCGAGATATGGTACCATCAGTAGATGGTAAGTACACTTTCTCGGAGAAAGCTGATAACGCATTGGAAAACATCGATAAATTGGACAAATTTGAAAACTTGGAAAAAATGAGTAAATTGGAAAAGTATGATTCAGAACTAATGTCGAGAAGCAACGAATTAGTTGACGTTTATAACTTTAAACCAAGGGTAAATCTTTAGATATCGTAAACAAAATTTTGTCTAATAAATATGTAATATGTTTCATTCAAGGCTCCTCCCTGCATGAAGAATAAACCTACTGAAGCAGTAAAAGATAAACTGCCCGATGCCATAGAAGCTGATACTCTTCAAGTGGAAGAAATGACTACAGACATGTTAGATGAATTGCTCAAAGAATTAACTAAGCAAGGATTAAATGAAATTGCAAGCGCAGAAGAGAAACAAAATCAGGTTGTAAATGAAAAACGCGAACGCTTAAACGCAATAAACAAAATTGAGGAGGAAAAGTATGGGCAATATTTGGACGGCAAGAAAAGAAATTATGATAAATTCAGAGTAGAAAAAGAGAAGAAACAAGAGCGGGAAAAGAACATCAAGGTATATACAATATAAATTGTATTGTTTTTGCTTCTAATATTTTTGTTGCAGGAATGTCCAGTTAAGGATCTGCCAAAAAGTTTTACTTACTCGGAGATTAAACAGTCCATGTCACGCTCCAACGACGAATTTCCCGAAGGCCATCACATTCTGCAGAATTTATCGCAAACTTCGAAAGCGTTAGACCCAGTTGCGGTGGAACAGGATGAACTAGAGTCGGAGCGAGAACAGCACCGTGAATGTGAACGAAATGGCGAAAGAGATCGAGAGCAGGCTATTATTTTCAGGAACCGCGAACGCGAGCGGGAGCGCGAAATGGATCAAGAGATGAAACAAGAACGGGATTTCAAACGCGAAAAGGAACATGAGAGACATAATGCTCACAAGCAGGAAAGCGATGGCGACATATCTAGCAAGAAGTCTATTTCATCCACAACAACGACTAGTGCTGCTAGATCGGGGGCGAAAATTATACCGCGCATTTTGGTTGACGATGCCATGGAACTACATCGAACCAAGAGCTATGTTGTCAACCTTATAGACACGGCTTTGAGCAAGCATTTTAACACTGTGAAAGATTCAAAGCATAAACACAAAGAAGTATATAAATATAAAAAATTGGTTATTATTAAGTTAGTACACCTGCTTATGTTTTTAGAAAGTGCACAATAAGAGTACTGTTCAGATGCTGAAAAAACAAAACTCAACCACTTCAAGATCGTCAAGCAAAAGCTCTCAGAAGGATTTGGTTGACGAAATTGCACATGTCCTAGATACCTTTGGTTGCAACTCACGGCATTCAAATGTTACAAAAGATTTTTCGCAATGTTCCTGTAAATCATCGCGTGGTATGTTTGAAATATTACTCTAACATTGTCTTTGCAATAAAGTATTAATTACTTTCAGAAGAACCTATGTTTGTGAGACAACTGCGTCAAATGCGATGGGGTCATCTGAAGCATATTCAGCAGGAAGTACGTCGTCTTGAAGAGTTGGAACGTTTTTTGGATTCGTGCAACCTGTCTACTTTTGAGAAATGTCACTATCACTAAATATTTAGTTTGGTTTAACGTTTTACAGCGTGACTCGTCCAATTGTGAAACTGGATGCAGTATTTAATTTACTACAGATATATTTTACTCGCTTTACCTCGCAACAATTGTGACATTCTGTACCGTCTGGCAAGTGTTTATAATATAAACTAGAATGTGTCACCCAACAATATACTGCGTATTTTAATAAACTATAAGTTGACAACTTAATCGTGTTTTATTAATATTTATTCCAAAAATTTGATTAATTTAACTGGTTAGATCAATTGCAGAAAAACTCATAATAACATATTTGCATATAAATAAGTAAAAACACAATCAACAGTATATAACAGATCTATGTACACATATTTATAAATAAGTTCACTGAATTAGCTCAAAGAATTCTCCAGCTTCTAGCCCATGTTTCACATTTTCTTTAAAACAATTGTTATTAAAACAACACATACTACCTCCTTGATGTTTTGCTTTCATCCGTCAGCGGGATGTACTTAACTTCCTTGTACTTCTCATCGATGACTGGCAAATTGATGTAGACATCTTTTCCGTTACTAGTTGGGCTGGATAATATTGGTACGGAAGTCGTAAATTTTCTTGGCGCAAAACTACTTGGTTTTTGTGTAGATGGCATTACGGAAATGGGAATGCTAATAGGGGTACATGGCTTGGATACTTTTTTGGAGGCCGATGTTGATGCAGAATAATTTACGTCGTCGCTTCTTGCCTGAATTTGGTCCAAATTGTTATCTTTACTTAAATCTAAGTTTTGATAATCCCAATAGGTGGTAGTTGCTTCAAATATAGCATTTGGTCCTTTTTTATCTATTTTCTGTATAAAACTGTCAATGATTGTGATAGGAGCTACCCGTGTAGTTATTTCTGTAGCATTTAACCGGGAGTTGTTTTTCGAATCATCTGCTTCTAGAGACATTACACTTTTTCTCACCTGTACATATGGTGGATCGAAATTGTTTGTTTTGAGACTAGTTTTATTCTCCTTGTCATCCCTCCATAGCTTTTCTGCCAATGTGGTTACAGTGACATCTTCTGTGGACTCTTCAAATTTAAGTGGTAGGTACTTAGGTGTAGTGTTTGGTACATTTGAAACTATGAAATCACTGATGAACTTAGGAGTGTACGTGCTTACCAATGGCAAAATTGTTTCGCGAGCATATTTTTCTGCTTCCTCAAACATACGTGCGAGACGTTGTGGCAAAAACTGTACAGTGCGCACAATGGCATTAAAAGCATCTTGTTCATCTCGGTCGCCATTGTAATTGTATACCCTTGCACCTCCAGCCGTTCCATCATCATGCCGTTTCCACTTGTTATCATTTTGTAGTAACGTCGGAATCCATTCATTATTATTATTCTTGTTGTTACTAATTTTATCGTTGCCACTTGCTGTTTGCCGTAATAAGGCATCAGTATCATAGAAGTTATACACCAATTCTCTGTTGTTCTTCTGGCCACGAGAACGAGGCTTGCTTTTTTGGGTCGTTGTTTGCTCTTGTAGTTTGAGCGTTGTGAGGATAGGCTTCACTGTTGTAGGACCCAGAATTGGCTCGGAAATTTCATGAGGAACATTCGAATTCTCTTGGTTAGAACGACCAATTTTAGGTTTTGGTTGTGGTTTTAATATGGGTTCAACAACCTCTTTTGGTTCGCTGTCCACTTGACTCCCGTTGTTTCCGGTGACCTTCACTATTCTAGAGTTAAATGCTCGACTCTGTTCACTTTCATTGTCAACAAAATTGTTGTCATTGTTCCATGGAATGTTGAAAATGTCAAACGCGTCTCGAAATATTTGTGCATTCTGCGACTCTCTTCTATCCAGGTCTTCCGAAGATTGGCTTACATCTGAATCCCTATCTATTATGCGATCGTTATTACCAGAAGATTTTAAAATCTTACTAGTGTTCTTCTCGTCATAATTATCTTTTGACTTTGTCTCATTTTCACTAGGTTTCGTGTCTTTCCCTTTGCTGTCAGGGGTTTTTGGGAGGTTACATTCTCCAGGATAAAGTGGTAGTACAAGTGGAATACCCGAATTTAAAATAAGGCCTTTATTGCAAATAGAAGCACTTCTTCCAAATGAATCGCTGAGAGTAATTTTATCTATTCGCCATTGAAGCAGACCGGAAGTAAGCCAACCGCTGTAAGCGTTGTACAAAATTTGGATTTTTGTTGGTTCCAGGAGAATAGGATGAGGAACAATTATTCTTGACACCATACTACCCAAATGCATTTCATCATCTTCTTTCCTATAAATAATAATAATAATAATAATAATAATAATAATGTTCAAACAACAATCAATGAAATCAATTTTCTTACTTCGTAAGAGTAAAAGTTTCATTTAAAAGAGAATCTCCAATAAGCGTGATTTGTATTTTGCCATAACTGATGATTGGCACTTCACTGGGCGTGCTTTCTATCTTTATATTATACTGATGAGCACAGAATGGTTCTTCATCGCGGGTGATTAGATAGAGCTGACCTCTACCTTTAGAACGGTCCGCGTAGTATCCCATATTCCCACACTTGCGATCATCGGTGCAAGGAAAACAATTACCGGCAAGAAAATCATCATAGGAGTTGCAAGGAAACGCTGGAAAATGACAACGTGGCGACACAGAATCGGTGAAGAATTTGTATGCCCGTCGATGGTTGCATAATGATCTTCCTTCTACAGCTGATGCTAAAATATCAATTGTACATGTAATATTTTTTATCATCCTTATCCACATAATACTAACACCAAATTATATCACTAACAGCTCCAACAAATATATTACTACAGCCTTTCTGCATACGGCCTCCATTGGGGTAAAAGTCCACGTGACCCATAGGCTGCCAGGAGCCTAGCCCACCCAGGATTAGGTTTTCTCCATTACTATGAATGACATCAACAAAAGTTGCGTCAGTTTGATCTAATCTTGCACGTGGATCTTGAGATTCAAACAGTGGGCCAGCTGGATCCAATCCTTAGCATATATTGATTTGAATAAATTCTAATTGAATAGATTTAAAACACAATTATTACCTGTAATCCTACTCACATTTCCCAACTCGGCACCTGCAAAACCAGCCACATGTGCACCTAAGCTAAACCCAACCAAATGGATGTTTCGCACAGAGAAGCCAACTTTTTCAACCATGCCACGTAACAGCATTCCCAGCTGTTTTCCAACCAGCCTTGTGTTTGCTGCGGCTTTAACATAATTAGGCAGCGTAGCTCCATTACCCCAGTCTACACAGATTACATTCAGGTCATCCTGAAAGCAGTAATAAACCAATTAGTCAATAAGTAACTGCAAGTGTTATTAATAGGTCTATTGGATTTACCACCGCCATCAATGCACTTCTCATTTCATAGACCCAAATGTGCGAGCAATCTGAGCCAAAGCCATGGATCATGACCTTAAGCGGTATGGTGTTATTAAGACTGCTCTGAGCCCAGGTAAAGGCGTCGCTAATATTGGCAAATGGAAATTCCCCCACGGTGTTTCCATTACGCCTGCTGCTATGACTCGGGTACAATAAAAATCTAGTACCAATCTCTTCTGGTTTACTAGGTAGCATATCAAGGTATCCAAAGGGCCCGGATGCCTCAAAGCATCCCAGCTCCGGATAGCACACACTGGATTCATCCCTTTTTGTTCTAAAATTGAACAGAATATAAGTAAGGCGTATGGATTAATTAAACTGTTGATTTACCTATGATTTTTATTATTTTTTAGTTGCCATTCATTCATTGATTGGACAACAGCACGATATATTTCAACGTCATGTAATTCATCCTGCAGCTCTTGGGATGAACTTGCCCATGGACCACCAATCACTGCCAACCAAGATAGTAGTTAGAATTTACAAAGTTTTAATTCAATTGCAAAAATTTGCTAATATAATTGAACATACAGTAACTTTCTAAAAGAAAAATTGTTTAAAGAAAAAATTAATGATTACATTGTATTGTCGTAGTTTGCATAAATCAATATTATTTTGATCATATTTATCTACTTAATCATATTTTGAATAGCATTAGTTTCATTATTCTAGGTTTGAAACTCTCCAGCGCAAAATTTATAATTAAAAAGTTTAACTATTTTTTAAGATGAATAAATTAAATAATTGTCAAATGAGAATTAAATGTGTATATTACATTTCTTATAAAACAGCTAACAAATTACTCTAAACTGATAAAACTAAATGCACTTATTTGACAAGAATTCAAGTCTACAAATAAAATGCTTCAATGGCTTATCATTTTTATTCTATCCATTGATCTAACAATAAAATATATTTTTATTTCTTTAATAGTTTGATTAGTATAAATGTATGAATATCATATTTTGCAGATTTTTATATTCTCTCGCTAGTTGTCATTACTAACTTGGTAAAATAACAATATAACAATATTAAAATCTATTTTAATAAACAAGTGTACTATAATTATGAGTAATATAGTACGCTTACTCTTAACTTTCGTCTATATTATTAACAGCAATAAAAATCTAAATTTTATTTAATTATTCATATCAACAACCAAACAATTTAATGATTCAATCATTATTTTACTACATCCATCTGTGTAAATTATTATTAATTAACCATTCCTAACATCTAAAAACAATAAAAATACTACTTTTCCTGTATTTCAAAGAAGGAACATACGAAAAATAAATCCAATTAAATCTTGAGTACTAATCCTACAAACACCTCTTTACGTCGGGACAACTCGAAAACACTTGTTCTGCACTGATACGTTTCCATTGCAAATAACCAGGTAGAGATGAATTGTAGAAATATTGTAGGAATTGTGCCAGGAATTGCCAGGTATTTCAATGCGTCATGCTGTACTGTTCGATAATGTCAAGCTGCTTGATTTAAAGTGGTTCTAAAGTAATCCTGACATCCTTATCTTTGCGACATTTCAACTAGAAACTGACTCGAATAAAATTGGAAAAACGTCTAAAACCAAATAAAAATTTAAATACGTGCATATCCTATTCTAACTTAATGCGTAATACCAGTTCTACTTTTAATATCAAAAGTTCAAATCAAAACTGCTTCGGGATATAACGATAATATTTAATTATTAATCCAAATTCCTTGGCCAAGTAGTTAAAGCAAAATAAAATTTATTTATTTTTAATAAAAAGCAATTAGAATGCTATTAGGTTAATTATTTTATGTTGGGCAACTCAATATTTATTTCTATTTAACGCTCAACAGAAGGCAACAAACTGTAGTAAAACTATTTAATCGATGATACCAAATATTAAAATAATCATATTCAGAATCACTAATCCGTAAACAACATTAAGAATTTGACCTCAATTATTAAAGAAATGATTTTTTGCTTTAATTAATTTTGAGAAGTAAAACGAATGTTTACTGTAAATGGTGAATTCAATTTGAAATCGCCGGAATGTCGGTATCAAAGTTGAATCAAAATTTCGAGTGAAAGCAAATCAAATATTCACAAATATACTTTAGATTTTCAAACAAATTAAAGCAATTTCTGTGCGGGCACAGGTATTATGTAGACTGACTATATATTTTATAAAACTTATTTTGAAAGTTAAAAAGTGAAACTTTTAAACTCACGCAAAAGTGTGAGTTTAAGATGAGAATTCTACTAAATTAAATTAGATATAACAAAATAAACATTATAAATGTAAATTTGAGTATGCTAAAGTAAAGCGTATCATTCAAAGCTTTATTTCAGTTATTCTCAAGTGCTAGAAAAATCAAGTCATATTGCCTCTAACTTGACGTTTTTCTTGTCATAACCTCATCGCTAAGATCCGCTTCAAGCTTCAAATACACCTGCAGCTTCTTCAAACTGTTATGTTCTTCTTTCAATAACACAAAATATGCATTTTTGCCGGCTTATTTCATAAACACAAAGCGACAATCTTCCTATACAACCGCCACTTGCCGCCCATATTCTCTTTGGCAGTGACCAATCACCACCATAATCAGGATTCTGTCATGGTTGCCATGTCGTAACTTGACCCAAACCAAAAATACCGTCGCCAAAATACGCTCTTCTCACCTAGGAGAAGGAAATAAAGGTCGTTGTAGTCCTTGCAACACTTGCAACACTGAAATGAATTGCATAAATTCCCTCATTACATTACGTGATTGCCAAAATGTTGGCGATGATTGTTTTGACTCATCTGACCGTAATGCTATTGCGGGCACATCGATCACAGGTAAC
>JAODIE010000008.1:626457-731988 GCA_027575565.1 Diploeciton nevermanni
TTTATTATCTCTATAAAATATTTCACGTCATGTACAAAGCGTTTGTGATACCAATATTACAAAATACCAAATGTCAAATAACACTCTGGAACAGCAAATTTCCGATCAAGATGGCATTAACGGCACTCAATTATTAATCATAATGTTCTAAGAAAACGGGTTTTTCAAAATTTTCGAATCGTCAATGGTTTTTTTTTCATTTAATATATTGTTTCAGAACTTCCTTAATTATTATTAGAACATTTATCTGTTTTCAATAACAATCCGAGAATAGATATCAAAGATATATGTGTAAACGTAATTTGTTTATCTTTAATAGTTACAAAGTTATTAGTTATTAAAGTGAATTTTTGCAAAAAAAGTGCATATTCCAAACAAATATACATTTGGAATGAAATGAAAGTATGTATAGGACACCGGAGTATTTATTTTTTGAGATAGAATTTTTCTAGACGAAATATTGAAACACAATTTTAATTCATTTTCGCAACTTTGTTTTGCTCTGAGAAGGCAAAGAGATTATCTTTCAAATCAATATTAAAGTAATAATATAAATTATTGAATAGCAATATTAATTTTTATTAGTTTAATCTAAAATTTAAAAAATATTATTGTATGATGAAAAAAGTAGGAAACATCTTTTCGAAATAATACGTTACGCTAATATTCCATTGCGAAGTACAAAACGGGTATGTGTTTTAAAACGGGCACTGTTCCGAGTTTTATTTACTCAAGTTACTCGTCTCGAAGCATGCACGTCTCATTGTTGTGTGGTACGAGTGTGCTTAATAGAAAACCCACTAATTGCTGGTATTTACTATTCACATATACACTCTCAATATTCTTATGCCTGATTTATATACATTTTCTTGGATTTATAAGCCATTCGAGCTAAATACGTTTGCTTTCGAGTTTGTAAACATTTACTAACCCAGTTGGCCGACACCGGTGCGAATTAGGAATTTGACGGCAAATTCGTTTCCTACTTATGTTGCATATGAACGAGAAATTTATTGCTGATTTTAATTTAAATCTCTGCAAATCCAATAAAATATAATAATACAAACGTTTTCTATAATACTGATCTATTGCATATCCGCAATGCGAATAACTGCAACGTTAAGAATGTAAATTATTTCATCAACTGAATAATTCGGTGGTTGTAAAAATGCTTTATGTATTGCATGAGATTTACCTTATTATTATATTAATGTATCCTTTAAAGATACACTTATTAAATTTAACAATTGTTTTTAAACCTTCTACTTTATTAGTATAGTTTCTCAATCACAGATGTTTTCCAGATTTAGTTTATACCTAAGGCCAGGAAGTAAACTTGTAAGTCTTTTTGCAATTTGTAGAAAACTGGTTTAAATCAATGTTAGAAAAGTCTTATTGTGTTTTCTAAAGAACAGAGATTTGCACACCAGTACGCTCGTGAACACGGATATTTTTAATCAAGGCACGGAACCAGCAGGTGAGGCACCGTCGCGCATTCGAAAGCGGACTACACTAAACTGACTGTAGACTCGCTTGTGACTTAAGCTCATGACGCGCACACAGACCCGCGACGCAAACGAATGGCTCGCAGTGAAGAAGTCGACCGTGGCTGCAGGTAAGAAGAATAATGCTACCAATGAATCAACATTGAAACTTAGAATCTTGAATTGATGGAGCAACAATTTAACAAAACTACTTTTTAGTCATGATTGTGTCGCACCACATTTTTAAACGTCTCCAGAGAAATATTTCATGAACAAAATGGTAGAAAAAAAATTATGACATTTTAAATTTATTTAGTTTATTGCATTTTGAAATAAATAATTCATTTCTATGTAAAGCCGTTGTATTTTCTGAGTTCATTGTACATTTAATTACTACCATGCCTAAACTAAAAGAAAAAAAAGTATAAAACTACTTTATTATTTGCTTTCCACTTTTTATGGTACCACCAAATTATGCGTTGATGTAGTAATATCAATAGATAGGTGATATACCATCCCGTAATTGTTCAATTCCCACATCATTTCGCAAGCCAGCATCAATGTAGGTTAGTAACTGTTCATTGACCAACTAAAAGTGTTAACCTCGTCCGCCAGTCTGCTGGTAGATGGTGGCACTTGAGTATCCAATTAGACGAAAGATGTTGAAACGTAAAGGTAGCAATTGGGCAATGCACTATCATTAACTGTGAGATCAAGGTACGCATTCATATTGATTACATGTTGAGTGCACGCTAATTTCAATAGCTGATTATAGATGTTTATTGTTAATGTATTATTAATCAAACATCCTAACTACATATCAAATATTTTATCACCTCTCTGTATGTTTTATATTAGTTGAAGACCTCGACTATATGCTTTTCAATCAAATTATTCCATCAAGTGCAATCAGTCTAATGAAAATTAATTTAGTTACCACACTAATACCGGTATTTAGGAAGATGGTGTTTTTTCTTAAGATCATGTTGATGGGTGTGTCGATATTGCGCTAGAATTGTAGGACACTTGGCTGCATTCAGCTGCCGTCTGGTGCGTGTGAGAGGAGGTCTGGTGCATGGTCTGGCTCTCTGACCTCGTTTCTTAAAGATCGACTCTTGGTGAGTTTATTTAAATACCTAGTACCATCACAACAATGTTGCAACCAACGCCATGTGCTTGAATATACCTCTTAAAGTGCTGTGGTGGGCTTCAACTAAAGAGTATCAGTAGCGGCTTAACACTGCCAACCGCAGAATGCTTGGCTACAAGTAACAGCTAAGTTACACCTAAAGTAAGACTCTCTCTTTGCCATTTTTTTTTTTTTTTTAATTGACTTTACTAGTATGAGCCAAAAAATACACTTATTTTCACAAAAGAAGGCTGTTAATGCCATCTCGATAATAAAGAGAATATGCAAGAAGGCGCAACTGTATAGTTAGAAATAGATATTTATTAATTACTGTTGTTGCAACTTTTATTTCAAGATTGATTCTACGCAAAAAACTAAAAGATCCTAGTTAATAATTGTTTTAAATAATTTCAATAGAAAAATGTGTTAAATATTTAAAACAGAGAATAAATATTAGTAGGTCAGTAGAAGAATTAGCATTGTCATTATTGCATACTTAAATTGATTCTTTGTTTACTGTAGTTATTATTCTCAACTTTGCCAGCTTTTGACAGCTTCTTTCCATGCAATGGTATTTCTCACAGTGTGAACAATAAACATGATAAACAGATAACTCATTAATTGCAATAATCATAATTGAAACAATGTTACCAGGGACCATATATTAATAAAAAAAAAAACATTGTTTATAAAATACTATTATTAAATACCATCTATACTATATTATTTATCCAAAACTTTTGAAGCTTTAATTTACAGTATAAAAGACTGGGTACTGGGTACTAACTTATTTTACTGCGCTCAAGTTTTAAAATTATTGATTTACTGCTTGCGTTGTATATTTCATTTTGAAAAGTAATTTTTTTGTTTCAAAATTTTCTACCCGGCTAGGAAAAATATCCTCAATCTCAACTCTTTTTCTACCAAGTTTTGGGTAGACCGACGTCGTACTTGACCTCCCACCACTGGCCGCTCAGTAGCTACACCGTTGTTCTGTTCGGCAGGATGCAGACACTCAGCTGTTGTTGCTGAACGGAGTTGTTAGCGGGAATCAGACCCGCCAAGTATACTACCGATTTGTTTTGTACAAAAACAAAAATAACAAACTAATTTGATTGACAAAATATATGAAGTCAATAAATAAGTCAACCTAAGAGTTCACAAATAAACGAGGAGATACTAATTGAATTGTTATTTCAAATAATCCGGTTTGTTAAAATAGCAATATTTTATTGAGCAGCAAAGGTGATATCTTTACTTAGCGTCTTTGTGTTGCATTACAAATTTCAATTGCCGTGCCACTTTCAAAGCCTCGTTCCCCTTCTAATTATCTTCCTCATGTGGTCTATGTCTTTCCGTTCGTGTCCGCTAACCACGCGGGTTCCACTCGGTGCTTCCGGGCCAGGGGACGGACATCATGAACGTTGTCGGTTGTATGATACATACCAAAAGTCTAGTGTCATCTCATTTTTACCTTTGTTTGTCTAATTAATGTTTGCTTATTTTGTATTGTATAGAGTTGTGTTTCCATGCGGCCAAGTGAACTAAGCTAAAAGTGGAATCTGTGTGTTTGTAAAATAACACCGATAACGTTCGGTGTGGAAGATGTGATTTTTTAATTATCTGGGTTTGAAGCCAGCTTATCTTTTCTCCGCATCTATATTTTCCATAGATATTAATTCATGAATAATATTTTCTTATGAATACAAAAGGAAATAAAATTTATGGTAAATTGAAATGTTTTACTTGTTTCCTCAAATCATGAATTTTGTTACATTCGACAAATTTTGATAAGTTGAATATTAACATTAACTCTTTATTAACAGTTATTAGAATACTTATACAGTACTCATTGCTGATAATTTGATTAAAAATTGCTTCTTTTCTATGACATCTATTTCTATATTATATTGTCAACTAGAAGTAATCTAAATCTATGTAAGTTTATTTCATGTTACTTGCTTATTGTATATTGAATTGTTGCATTTCCAATTGTTTATAGTCGTTCAGTAGAATTCAAATTAATTCAAACTGCTGAATTTCACACTTATAACTATTATCCAATAGTTATAATGTATTGTTTTGCAAAGAGCAGAATAAAAAACTTACAATTCTCTGGGAATCGGAACTTTGCTAGCAATACCAAAGCAACAATTGAAATGAACTGAGAAAAGTGTGAATAATAAGACTACAATTATATAGTATTTATTCTAATTAAAATATTCAGCTACATTGAACAATTTTTGACAATAAGTAATAGTAACACAATTTGTAGAAATTCTAGCAAAGAGACAATACTATAAACATCAATTCTGTAAACTATCTCAATCACAGCTATTGTTTACTTTCAGATCGATTGGAGTTTCTTTACAGCGCTGGCTATTACTGCAGCACCCTTTTAAACACCTCTACCTGCTTCTTTCCTAATGTACTAAATTAGAATTAAATCAGGCTGCAGAGTACATTACTAAAACGAAGATTAAGTAAGATAGAGAGTATGATAAAGAAAATTAGAAAGTAATTTTAATTCTAAAATTGTGATTTCTTATTACTTTACTTTATACAATATGCAATTACATTTAAAACGGTAAATTGAAAATAATTGTGATGTTAAATATGTCTTGAGCGGGTTCATAATTTAACTTTAAGCAACTTGATGATTAACGTAAAACTTTATTAATGCTAAACACGCGTTTGTTCTGCACCCCTTTCTTAGTTGTCCCTAAAGCTCAGTGATCAAAAGATTGCAAAAACAGGGTTTTGCCGCCTTCAGGTCGCTACCTTTTCTCTTTTCGTGTTGAGATTTACGACGTCAATTAATCAATGTTTTTTAAAAACCATTATACACTCCTTACTGCATTTGAAATGTTTATCTTTCTATACAAATTTAAAGCTATTGGAAAATAAGCGGAATGGTTTTTACACATAATACTAAAGTCTGGTAACTTTTGTTATCTTCTTTGTTATTTTTTAAGCGTACTGCAACCATCCCGGATACCGACACCGTACTTGACCTCCCTCTACTTTATTATACTGCATCAACTACCAGGGTTATTAGCAGTTATTGGGACTGAATTCTATAAAAGTATATATTATATTGAATATATTCCCAGCAGGATTTGAACTCATGTCCCCCAAATATGCACCTCGCTGTCTGGTAACTTTATTTTCTATTTCATTACTGCATTAATTACCAAAGTTAATGGAACTAATTTCAGTAAGAATATATATTTTTAAAACTTGTTAGGGTTTAACTCATGTCCCTAAAATATTTGCTTCTCTGTCGCTGGCTACAAGATATCATTTTTTACGCTAATAAATAATGGTGGCGTGGATAAAGTTATTTAGCAATAAACAAAGTATTCTATTTCATACGTGATATTTGCATGATATCGGAACTGGTCGATGAATAATTCGAAAGTCGGAAAGTGAAATTTTCGTCCACCGTACGCCACTATTCTCTGAAGGAAGCGCGGTAGAGAGAAAGTTCAATATCAGAACATCCAAAACATTCACAAAACCTATGTCTGACATGCGTGTTCTTATTTAATCTTGTCAATAAAAGTAGCAATAATCAAAACCACTTCTTGTTTACTTGCTGTTTTAATACTAATGGCTAACATCATTAATACCTCACTGATTCACCGTAGTATATATTTAGAATATTTTTATGGTATTATTACATTGCCCTAGAACATTTCTCATTAATCCTTATGCAGGAAGATACAGAAACACATGAGAACTAAAATTTTTCCGAAAATACTTTGCTTCTAGATTTAAAACAAGTATAACTTGGATTTTCTAAACATTAGGAATGTTACATGGCAATGTTGATTGAAGGCAACAATTTAAGCTGCAATTAAATGATGAAAACTTATTTCAAATATACTTAGTTCAAATTGGTAAATTATTAATTTTTTTTTATATGTAACTATTTTTTATCATCACCAGTCTCAACTCTTTTTTACCCAGTTATGGATCATAGACTGACACCGTACTTGATCTTCCCACCACTAGCAGCTTAGTAGTTGCACCGTTTTTCTGTTCGGCAAGATGCAGACTTTCAGCTCGGTTTTAAGTGTGCTACCAAGACGGCTACCACTTGTTTTACAAAATTATACTTAATGGTTTGAATTGACATATATTCTGAAAATGCAATATTTTTGACTTGCTTGTCATGCAGATGATCCAGGCGCATCCAAACATTTGCATCCAGTAGTATTCTAACATAGGCAACCACAATGTCATGAAACTTTTGGCAACATGGTAATACTTTATGGTTTTACTAATTTTACGTGCGTTGTTTACTTGAGCCCAAAGCTCCAGCGTTCTTTGGTCACTTCGGCTTCTTGCGATTTGCTGCTGTGGTTCAGCGTTTAGGCCCTACATTTTCGATATTGCATACAAAATATAGAGTCATTACTCAGACTTTTAGGTATTTTTAAGGTTCGTGGATATTATCATATAGAGTGGACATGATAAATCATGTTTTTATTTTAATTTTTCAACATTTTCAGATTAATTCAAAACTCAAAGTTTTCAAACAATTTCTTTATCTCAATAATGGCTGAGGACGACGAAGTTGATGTGCTTGGTGATTGTGGCTTTGATTTGCTTAATAAAAATGATTCGTAAGTTAATTTGAATTATTTTTATTTATGAAACTTTTGCTTTAAAGAAGTCTTATTTCATATTGCAGTTTGGATGGTACACCTCTTGTTTGTCAGAATTCTGATCTTCTTAATTGTGACTATACAATACACCCACAATGGTTGCTTGACAAACCAAGCACTAACCCAGCATTATGGTATGATACTCGAGATCTAGATGTAGCAGATTATGATCCACAAAATGAGGCTCTACCTCAACAGAATTCCATTAATGATGAGAGTGGTTGGACTGAGAAAGAAAAAGATTTATTAAATAGAGGCATTGAAATATTTGGAAAATCAAACTTAAATTTGTCTCAATTTATTGGCTCCAGAACACCAGCAGAAGTAAAGTATTTTCTGAAGAATTTCTATTCTGATGTGCATTTATCAAATACATCAGTGAATGAAGATATACTTTTTGATAATTCTGTGGAGGAAACGGTGGTTACTGCATCAAATGTGCTTCAAGAATATGAGATCCCTGCAAGTACTGAAGAGGTGATAGATTCAGTATCTACGGGCAAAACGACTATAGTTCAAAAACTGAAACATTTATCTAAGGCAACAAGTATCCATTCATCTAATGGTATTAATTATAAAAATGTGTCTTGCGGACAAAGTTTATTGAAATTAAACTATGGCAATCATAAGAAGAAACCTATTTCAAGAAGAAATAATCTTGCTAAAATAAAAGAAAATAGTCGAAAGGTTAAGTTTAAAACAAAGTTACAAATGGGTATAAAGAGAAATGAAGAACTAGTTACATCCAAGAAAATATGCAATCCTAAGAACATTTTAAACAAGTTATCAAACAAAAAACTATTTGAGAGTGAATTAAATCAAAGCACAACAAAAGTGCAATCTCATGTAAGTAAGAAAGAAACTATAAATATTATTTATGAAAATACAATAGAGGTGAAAAAGGATCTGAGAATAGTTACTGGAAAAGGCCTTAGTGTCCCTGTATGTGATGGAGAAGAGGTGATCAAAATTATCAAGGATGATAACACTGAGAGTGACTCAGATGTTGACATTGAGGATGATGATGATAAAATAAGTACAACACTAAATTCTATGGAAGTAGAAAGTTCTGTTACAATGCACAAATCAATTATCAATAAACCACCGGCCATACAACCCTCTGGTAGTGCAAATGAAAAGGATTGCATTGATGAGAAGATTGAGACCAACTGCAAAGTACTACCAAAGCGCGGTCCAAAACTTGAAGATTTACCTGAACTTATTGTTAAAGAACTTCTTTCTTTGGAAGAGCCTTCATCCGAAGTTTTTATTTCTCGAGAAAATATAAGTGATGTAGAAAAGTTTATTTTCTATGAGTTTTTTGAAAATAGATCCACTAAAACGCCAGAGCGATACTTGCATGTATGTTTATTTTAATCATTGATTGTAAATTTCTATATGCTAGTAAATTTGCAGATTCGAAACCATATTTTGGACGCCTGGAAATACGCCAAGCCGAAATACGTAAGGAAGACGAGTATTCGAACTGGACTAAAGCAGGGCGGTGATGTTAATTTAGTTGGTCGAATTCATTCATACCTAGAACAAATTGGGGCCATTAACTTTGGCTGCGAGCATACAATATATTCTCGTCCATTATTGGACCTTGCAACTGTTGCCATAACAAAGGAAAAAAGCATCTTGATAAAAACAGAGAGTTTGCCTAGGCAGCGAATTAAAAAGAAATATATTAATGTGAGTTGTCATCTAATTAACTTCCTATTGTTTCAAATTGGTGGTTGATTTCCTTCTAGGATGGCGAAGGTGGCTACACTCTTACACATGACGAAAAAGGTGAAATAATTAATACGACAGTTGTAAATGAGGAACCAACCGTAAAACAACGAATATATCTTAAGAAACAATCGATACGCTTGGTCTATTGTCGTCCATTTACAGAGGAGTATCCCGTATGTTGATTTTATGATGAACGATTTGAAAGACTGACATTTTTTGTTCCAGCAAAAGTATTCCATCAGTTTAGATTTACCCACATTAATCATAATGGATTTGCATGCACACATGCATCACACAGAAGTAATGGGTCTTATTGGCGGTTGTTGGTCTTCGACATTAAATAAACTTACAATAAATCGATATATTCCCTGTAGAAATATTGCTTCATCTCTGACACACTGCGACATGTGTCCGATATCGCAAGCGAAAGCGGCAGATACCCTACACAACGAAAATTTGGATATATTAGGATGGTATCATTCTCATCCTACCTTTGCACCAGAGCCTTCTCATCAAGATATAGAGACACAGCTGAATGTTCAACAATGGATGGGATATAGAGTGCCTTGCATTGGCTTTATTTTATCGCCATTCAGTTTAAATGGAGCATTAATTGCATCTCCTTATAGATGCATGTTGGTTAAAGAGATTTCTAATTCACCATGCCAGCAAAGTTCAATTGCTGACATTAAGGAAGAAACAGAAAAGAATCCATTGGTTCCATATAAATTTAATGTGGATTTGTGTGAAGAAGATTTGGTTGTGTCCGAATTACTGGAGAGAGCTAAGCAAGTCATTGAAGAAGATTGCACCGATATCGAAAAAGGCATAAAGAGTCGGGTGGATTTTGGGAAGCCATATTTTCAGGATAATAGTATAACATACTTAGACAAGGTAAAAATGATTCGGCGGGTTTTAATAGGTATATTAATACATTTTTTGATTTTAGTTTATTTATAGTGTTCAAATGCACTTAGCAAAATGTTCCGGTATTAATAAAATGACATGCGATGCCACCATTACCGGTCTGAAGAAGATATGTATGCATTATTCTGCCTTATTCAAGAAGTAGTTAATCCCTAACATTTTCTCTTATCTCCAATTTTGTTAATAATTTATTTATTTACTTGTTGTTACATTGGAGTGTAGTGATTGTGTCTGCACCTTAAAGCTGACTAAATGCTTGATTCAAGTCATCAATCAGGTCTTCAACATCTTCCAAACCAACTGAAAGACGTATTAAACTATCAGTAATGTTCAGAAGCTTGCGCTGTTCTGGTGGAATTGACGCGTGTGTCATTACAGCTCTAAAAAATAAGTACAGATGTAACAATTTGGTTAATCTCATTAAAAATATATCGAAGACTCACGGCAATTCAGCTAAACTCTCGTATCCTCCTAGACTCTCAGCTAAAGTAAAAACCTTCAAGACACTAAGGAATTTCTTGGCATCATCCAAACCTCCCTTAAGATAAAATGTTACCATGCCACTATTTCCTGATGTTTGCTTCTTGAAGATTTCGTGCTGTGGGTGACTAGGCAAACCAGGATGCAACACTTTCTCTACCTTTTTATGTGATTCTAAAAACTTAGCAACAGCTAAAGAGTTTGCACTGTGTTGGCGCATGCGAACTGCTAGTGTTTTCAGACTTCTGGTAATCATTGAACAATCAAAAGGTGCTGGAATGGCCCCCATGGAATTTTGCAGGAATCGAATTCTTTCATGGAGATCATCGCGGTTAGCTACAATAGCACCCATAACTACGTCTGAATGGCCGTTCATGTACTTAGTGAGCGAATAAACTGACAAATCAGCACCCAATTCCAATGGTCGTTGTAAGTATGGCGTAAGGAATGTATTATCGACGGCAAGAATAAGATTGTGCGATTTGGCAATAGCAGCTATAGCACGAATATCATTAATTTTAAGACAAGGGTTTGTTGGACTCTCCAACCAAATTAGCTGGAATATAGGCAATTATGAAACATAACGTTAGGTATATGTCGAATAGTTACGATTTACCTTAGTATTTGGTTTAATGGCTGCTTCAACATTGACAACATTAGTGGTATCCACAAAGGAATACTCTAATCCAAATTTGGAACAGACTTTAGTAAACAACCTATATGTCCCACCATAAACATCATCACCACTGATAATGTGATCACCAGATTGGAAAATACCCATTAATGTGTTGCTTGCTGCCAATCCTGATGAGAAGCACATGGCATGCTTAGCACTTTCAATTGATGCCATACACTCTTCCAATGTATTCCTGGATGGGTTTCCACTTCTTCCATATTCATATTTCTGATTAATTATGCATCACTGCATTATGCAATGCAACATAGAAAATAACATCAGCATGTATTACCTTGAAATTAGCAGGAGAATATTGCTTAAATGTGGTTGACAATACAATTGGAGGTACAACTGCCATAGAGTCCCATTTCTCTGGCTCTTGACCTGCATGAATTGCTCTAGTTGAGAATCCTTTTGGATAGGGCATGTAACCTGGCTGGTCCATATCTGAATTATAAATTTACACAAACCAATATACTATTATTAGTTTTAAGTGAATGGAAGCAGAGTATTTATAACCTATTATAGATGTTAAGATAGAAACTAGATTAAGAAACAAAGGCACAAGTTCACTATTTGTAAATAAAATTACCAATATTTATTTTGCAGACTCATACCAGTTTATACATTCGAAATTTAAAGTATAGATTGCAAACCTGGGTTATTTTAATTATGAAGGGCAAGAAGAACGACTACTTCCAACCGGGCGATGTGGCATTACAAATCTTCAAAACAGTACCCGAGAGTGCTTCTGCAGTGTATGACGAGGCAGGCCCAGCTTAAGCAAACTTTAAAATAACTTGTTTTCAGTTAGAGATTAAGGAAGGCTTGAATGAGATGAAATAGGATTGGATGAGCTGTTGATAATATATCGTCACCTAATGACGTTGAACAAGCTAGACAAGATAGTAGCCTGAAGAGCAAATTTTGTAATAAAGTTCGTATAATTTTATCTCTGACTTTGCATTAGAAGTTCAACAAACATTATTACATTAAACGGAATAACACTCTAGGTCATATTTCATAACTCGTAATGCCATGCAATGATTTTAATGTGAAACTCTCCGTTGAAAACGATTATAAAATTCGTATGTAATTTCTCACCAAAGTGGTGGCGTGACCTAAGTGGGCAACAAAATTTTACGACTTTAGTTATCCCAAACGTAGGTTTAAATAATGTGTTTAAATAAATGAGTTTTTATCTCTTCGACATGTCATTAAAAAGAACAACTGTTACCTCTTCGACAAATGCCACCCAGAAAATGGTCGAGAATAAATAAAGCAGAATTGAATTCAAATAATTTCGATATAAGCACGGCATCTCGACGTCTGTCTAGATATATAAGAAAATAGAGCAAGCATGTGTAGAAAGATTGTAATTATTATTAAATATTTATAATCAGTAAGTCTTTTTGTAAAATGTTGTTTTGCTTTAAAATGTTCCTCGGCAAAGTTGTCAAATATATAGGTCTATCTGCACATTTACTCATTCCGTGTTTCTTGAAGGGTTCTACATTTAGCACCTCTCAAAAATTTGTATGCGTGTTCTTTATTAAAGTGTGACTAACATAAACTATCACCATCTACCGGCGGCGACGCGTCACAAACTTGGAAATAGTGGTAACTCCGAAATTTTATGGGGAAAATACACATAATTACTAATTTATGGCAAAACATTCTTTATCCATTGGTAAATCAATGTTTTTTTGCTGCAAATCAACATTGAAATATATTTTGAAAAAAAAAAATTCTGACATATAAAATTTAATTTGTACAAAAATTCATTCAATTCATTCATTCAAAAAATAATTCATAATAATTTAAAATGCCTTGAAATACCCAGAAATTTAAAAGTGGGCTATCCCATAAAGTACTATAGACCAACTTTGGATTCTAACGTAGGACAAATGTTTCTTCAAATGTTAATTAGACTGTACTTTGTACATTGTGTATGCAAGTGTGACATTATTAAATTGGAATTTAAAAAGACCACGTATTTCCTATTCTAAGGTTGAAATGTCTCGATAAATATGCTGGATAACAGTTGATTGCATAGAAATAGAAAAATATTTCAACAATGTGTTCACTATATGTTTACTTGCGCCAAACTACATGAATATAGTTTCACATGATATAGACAAAAAAAGTAAATGTCGCAAATAATTAAATATTTTCAAAATATATTTATTATTTAAGGAAAATTCCTGATAAATATAATTAACATAATTTTGATGTAATATTGCTGGCATGGCATTCTTAAATTTTTTGCATTCCAAGTACAACTTATGACGGTGCTATATAAAAAGGTAAACTTAAGCCGGTCGCAATCAATATTAGTTAACATATTCTGTCAATATGAAGTATCTTATTGTTTTTGCAATTTTTTTGGGCTTTGTTGTAAGTATAAGCACAAGATTATCATAATCTTGTCTCTGACAATCATTCCTTTTAGGCTGCCCAAAAGGATAATTGCACATTCATGGAACGAATTTATGGTAGCTAGTGAAATATGTGCCCAAAGTGATGAAGGATTGATGAAACTTTCGAATGAAACCAAGACAATTATTGACGATGTCAAGAAACTTATTGACGACTATAATGAAGCTTCCACTCAATGCGATGATATAATGTGTCAAATTGCTGCCGTCTCAACAGAGTTAGGGGTGGTCTCTAATGAAGTCCTGGCATTCTATAAAAAAGTAATGGAGTATGAAATTCAAGAAAATACCAGAACTTGTTTCTACGAAGCATTCAATGTAATGATAACAAATATCAAAAAGTGCATAAAAAATAACTAAATCATTCTTACAACTTCCGGGCATTTAATTGGTGATTGGGAGAATATAAATACAATAATATTGCGTACGCTTATTCGCTCTATGCTGTTAATTGTTTTCCACAGACAAAGAATGATGCAAAACCACAGTCAAAAAGTACAATTTCCCATATTGAAGAATACACCATACGCCAAAAATCTTTTAAACAATACATTTTGTATCTGTGCGTTAACATTATCTGTCAAACTACATTAAAAATTATTATCAAGGGAATAGAGTTTGCACTCTTTTTTACATCATGATGGCTTCTAAAATAATGTTATTACAAGATATTGCGTGTCAAGTGGCGCCAAAACACACCTACATCTTGTTAAAAAAAAAACAATTATTTACCAGCAAGAAGAGATTGGATTGGCAAGGATAAAGTCCTTATTCATTATGAGCACCTAATTTAATGATTTCAAAATGGATGTAAATTTGTCTGCATTTGTGTACATATTTCCCACCGTACGCAAAACTATCACTAATATTCATAACCTCAGTCACGTCTGAACTTGACATTCTGTTAGGAACTTATTGATAAGAAAATATATATTACATTGAGTATGTTAATTCTCAAAAGTCATGCATGCCATTTTATTTTTCAAATAGTTATTTAAATTGGATTTATTACTTCTTTGCAAAACATTATTTAAATCTAAATATCTGGACACTGTAGGTTTAAACTAAGGCAGGTTCAGAGGATAAGAGGGAGAGTGTACCAATTACTTTGTATTGCTTCAATTTCTATAGTATATACACATATTCACAATACTGACAACTAAAATGATAAATAATCTGCACATAACAAATATATCTTATTTAGAATAAAATAGATTTGTATATTATATGTATTTCATTGTTTTTAGTTCAAATACATAAGCAAGAATAGCCACAACCCAAAAAACAAATATGAAGAATCAACATTTTTTATGTCTATTGTATGCTGAATTGTTAATAAATTTGTGAGCTTTTTCTAAAATATAGTAAACGACACATTCAGAACCCAATAAAGTCGCATGCGGCCAATTTGAAGGTGGCCAATCCCTCTCAGTAATAAGGTCTCGGAGCCCCCTATTAATTCTCACCAATGAGGTGACAGAGAGCAGGAACTGTAACTCGGAAAAGTCGAAAAAGTTTAAGCGGTTATGTTTTAGTCCTGTGGCGGTTATTAGTAATTCTCGGAAGGTAAAGCGAGAGAATTTTTATTTATGACGGGATGTTAAAGAAATTTGTATTTTGAGAGTTCAAAAAGGTGCAGGTCATTGAAGATTTACATTTATGACGGGATGTTAAAAAAAATTGTATTTTGAGAGATTTTGTGAAATTCCTACAATATCTAAACTATTACAACAATCAACTTGTAACTTACATTGCCAATTAGAAAATAATCTAACCCAACTGTTTTTTGTCAAATACTTGAGCTACAGTGGCCATATAAACTTTTGATGTATTGAATGTATCTAAATTTATTCCTTATGACAAAAATTGCCAATTTTTATCGTCAGCAATTTATTTCCTCTCAACGCTACCTTTTGACGAAGAATCATAACATCATAAAAGCTCCCTAGCATAGCACCGTGGTTTGGCCACATGATAAAAACACCCTCGCAGCGCTTATTTGATATATTTTGTAATAATTGCAAAATTGCAATTTTACGTTTTTTAAGTAAAATTTAAGTGATTTTCTGATTCCAATTATTTGTTTAGAAGTTAAAAGTGAATATTTTAGCATCTTATTCTCGTGAATCACTTGTTCTACTCCCTTTATCATTAGTTGACTTGAGCAGATCTCGTGCATTTTCGTCATTTCCCGTTTGAATAAAAACCAGCTGATCGCTTAAATCAAAATAAATAAGCACGGTTCAACCACATTACACTTAACTGTGAACCCCAAAAACGAAACAAATACATCCGAATTTTTATAAATATACATTAAATGACTTGCTATTAATACAAATTTTACATTATGCTTTTATTAAAAAACATACTTGGTGTTAAAAATTTAATAGATTCTCCATCACAAAGGAATCTTTGGCAATACCTCAATATTATCTTCAATCGTAGGGACACAAAACGCTTAAAAAAATTTGGCCCTGATCGCACTTGTGCTGAATGGATATTGCGTAATGGTGGTGCAGTCAAGCTTACATGTTGCCCAGGACTTCTTAAAGATTATAATCTCTTACCACCAGAAGGTGCCCAAATTGTCATAACTGAAGTGGATGCAACTGATTCAGCAATTATGCACTATGGATTTGATCATTTTTATGGTTGCAAGAAGTTAAATAAAATCATCCTTGACAAGTGCAACTATGTAGAAGATGAAGCACTTAAGGAATTACAGCCTCTTGGTGAACAATTGAGATTCTTACAAGTAACAAATTGTCATAACATCACAGACACTGGACTCAACCACCTTACAGCAATGAAGGGCTTATCAACACTGGTACTAGGATCATTGTCAGGAGTGAGAAATATTAAAGATGCTGAAATGAAATTAAAGACAGCCTTGCCTAATTGTAAAATAACTACCTGAAAATTTTGGATAATATTTCTCCTGCAAATTGGATATTTAAATAAAGTCAACTTATTCCTTTGAATTATATTTCTTTGTTTAACCATCCAATTTCAATTTGGAGGATGATGTTGAAGATGGAGGTGATGGTAAACCTATTTCTCCACTCTCAAGTTGTTTTAGTAATCGAAAGAGCGCGGCGGCTTCGCGGATGCGACTAAATTCAATACAAAATGCTTGTACCTCTATAAACAATTCCTGAAATAGCAACATAATATTAGATGAATATTAAAATATGTAGTTAAAGAGGGCATTCCCACTATTCTTGCAGTCACTTGATGATTGCGAATGCTCGTATAATGTGAAACTTAACGAAAATAAAAATTTACTTAAGATGCAAATAAATAAATCATAGATTCGGAGTAGTAGCAAAATTACCTGGACGTTTATAATTTTGTTCCTAATTAAACTCTGAAGGAATACGCAAACGAGTCGCACCAATCTATTTTGCATGTATCTGTCCTTAATTGTTTCACATGTGGATATGCAATTCGCTATGTACAGATGTACAAATGCCGTAGGTAAGTCTACTGTGGTTGTCAGACGGTTAACAACTTCCATTGAATGCAAAGACATTTCCATGTTTACTAATACACTGAAATATTCTGTGATTTGTTTCGATTGCATCAGTTTCAGAAGCATTTCAATGGCTATTATGGGATTATTTTCTACTAGTTCTGGCAACTAAAAATAAACACAAACTTAGTGGATTAGAGATTAAATAAACTGAATACCACCTTGGCTGGTGTAAGTCCAATGTGATAAACTAATTTTGGGTCATTTTCCAATTCTTGCACAAGTCGTGTTTGTTGCTGTAGAGATAATGCCGATTTATAAGCTTTGGTCAGAAGATGCCTTGCTTCCTGACCAACCACATTTGGTACGCACATTGTGGCATCATACACTATTTTGTGCCGTCCTGGATGTGTCAAGTTAAACCACACAGGCTACAACATGTTTCAATCAAATAAGGTACAACTGGTTATTTAATAGTACCTCATCCTGACAATTATACAGTGGAGGGCTTAAGGTGACAAATTCGGGCCTATAAACTTTATTTATTGGTGCTTCACTTCCACATGTCAGGTTTTTAATCAGATTATTTATGTTATCTTCCTTTGGAGCATAACTAAAACCAGAAAGTGTGACTGAGAGTAAAATGCATTGATAAATGTATTACATATTAACATTTTTGTCAGGAAAGCTCAAAATTGTGGGTATACCACATTTCACTGTTTGAGAAAATTCCAATTTTTTATCAGCTAGAGCTAACTGTAAACCAGATAAATCCATGTTAATACTAGTAAGGTTGTCTGAATTAATTATTTGTGTTGCTGTTTGTTTCAATAACTAAAAAAAGCATACTTCAATCTTGTTAAAAACCCTAAAAGAAAAAAATATTCATAGATGTACTTACAACATCTTTTGAAACATTGGATATTAGTTGTTCCAAAAAATTTCTTTCATTAGAGGTAAGTTTAACTAAATGTCCTGGATACTGTAATTTGGGAGCACCAATTGGACCACCTTGCTCTTCTAAATTGAACTAAAAATAAACTGATTGCTAGATCAAATTACAGCCATACAATCTGTACTAACCAATAATTGCACAAATACATTTGCAAATGGTGACTTTGCAATAGATTCACTTCGATACATTTCATGAAGAATTGTGATTATTACTAGTCTCTGTTCTTGAGTCCTTATAAGGTCTTGTTGTAATAACATTACCAGACACATCCCAACTATAAATAGAAATGTTTTTTTGTTTTAATAATCCGAATACGTAATCCACTTACATACCTTTGTAATAATCAGTTGGGTCAAACTTTTTCAAAACATCATTCACAATTGATTCTAATGCCTGAATTGTAATATTGTGTGTATCAATGATTCTATAAAAAAAAATTAAATATAGTGTGCAATATAGTTTTATAAATCTTATATTTACGTACTTAAGAAGAATATCGCATTTTTCGATTGAAAGAGCCATTTCATTAAAAAAATATGAATTACAACTGAAAATTGTAGTGATCTTAAATCCAAAACAAAATACGTAACCTAAAATCTTGCTAAAAGAAAGTATTTTGACGCGTGGTGATGGGTTTGGCGAGTGTGGTGGGGCAGTCACTTTCTCTCATACTTAACAAATTCATATTATGTTGATAAAATTTCACTATTCACTTACTCAAATTCACTTGATTGAACATGGCGCGTTGCCGTTCTTTAAAGTAAATGTTAGTAAATGTTATAGCAAAATTGTATCAACATTATGAATATTAAGTACTTCGTTACCATATTCAACGATACTGCAAATTCAAACTTATTAGAAAGAAATTAGCAAAGAATTTTTGGCTTTAAACTAATAACTTTTAATCGTATGATGGTACTACGATTTAAAATATTTAAATGTTTTATAATATTATCTAATGTTATATTAGTACATAACAAACACTGCACAAATTAATATAAATAATACAATTTTAATTGTGAAAACAAATATTGTAAGAATTTGTAGGTATCTCGATTCAGTGTCATCTTTCGATTTTCATTTTAATCTAAATATAAAGAAATCTTATTTGATAAATATAGAATTTTATCGTTTAGAACAAAATAAATAGGTGGCGCGATAAGGACTAGAAACATAGATAAATAAATATTCCGAGGACAAAATGAAATAATGCATGTATAAAGTGTTTGTATTATTTTTTGCAATGCAGCATGATTACGTTTTTAAATATATATTGCCTATTTCATTTCTGCGTATATTTATCTACATTTGCAACAAACTCCAACTTTGATATATTAATGAAATGGCTAAATTTTACTTTTTTGGTTGCAACAAAATGTAATGTGGTTTCCAAAAAAATATAAAAATATTTAATTATATAAAACCAAATATAAAGCTTATTTCTTTCAATTCCTTTGTATGCACCCACATATACTTGTGGTATCACACTTTGATATAGCTGTGATCGTATAAACTAGACAAATGCACGCACTTCAATATACTTTAACCGCTAAATACCAAAATCTGTCTACCTGTTCGATGGTAGTCTTACAAAATTACTATGATTCCATTCATTCCACGATTGTTACTTAGTGAAATAAACCGCACGTAATTCCGTAATGCGTAAGATTCGAATTCAGGTGCACATAGCGTGTACGTTCGAATGCGATCTATTCACTGCGCATCACATCGAATTGGAATTGACATTGTGTGTAAATATAACATTCACACACCGTGTTTGTTCGCTACCTATGAATGAACCGCACTTGGAAGGCTGCTCTAAAACGATCAAGCCATATATTAATATCTGATCTTGTTGTGCTTTTGTTAATGACAATGCGATTAAAAGGGGATATGCACACCAGCGGAGACGCAGATCGATACTCAGCCAATAGATATATCAATCTTTTTGCTATCTTTTGCTTTGGAATCAAAATTTGAAATGTATGAAAGTACAATTAGATTCAAATTTAGAGCGTTGGATATTTAATCACGATTGTGCTTCGTTGCTTAGCAAGCTGCTGGCTATGCGCTCTTAGGGTGCGCTCAGCTGTGTATTTGCCAAGCACTTGGCTCTGTTTTAGATGCTTTATTGCGAATCTCTATGTCAATATTGAAGGGCGGTTGCAACCGCCAACGCTCGTTTCACTCTAACTGGTAGCAACGTAATTTAGCGTTTCGACTCTACATAAATTGATTTTCCCGTCTAGTCGAGAAAATATGTTCGTTTATAAAATTGCTTTGTTTCGACGAGTTTCACCTCAAATCAATACTCACATCATTTTGATGCACTCAATATATACAATGAATATACAATGAAGAAGGAAAGTTATCTAACGTGTTTGTATTAAACACAAAGAAAGCAGAACAAGTTGCGGTGCGTAAATAATATGAAAATATCCCTAAATGTAGAGCATAAAGCTCTTTGGATTCTCTGAGGCGTGTGTTTTACGAGAGCAGGTACTGTTTGTTCTTGCACTTGTCCGGCAAACTACTTGGACAATGTTGAATAACAATGCATGTTGTCATTCGTAATTCGTTTATTTACAAAACATTAATTTCTTATATCCGGCATTTAGCTATTGTACTCTCCTAGATTAACATGAGTGGAAATCCGTTCTGCATCATTCTCATACAAAGTTTAATCTTTTAAGTACGTTTTTGGGTCTATTATTTCCCTCGTGAAGGATAAGCAACTAAAGCAAATTTTACTTGCATTTCAAACTACTTTACTCCACAAAACTACAATAACCTGCATTTACTAACCATTTCAATGAACTTAATGACTAATTTTATTGTCAAGATGTAAATTTTTTCAAAATGACAGAGTTATATTACAGAAATAAGTAATGATTATTTAATAATTTCATCATTTGTGTGAATTAAACATTATAGACGTAAATCAGACCATAATACGACAATAAAAAACTTGTCGACCTTGTCGACCAGACACAATCCGATTATGTTTCAGTCAAGCATCAGCTGAGAATTAATTTTAGTAGGAAATCGATTTTTATAGTTGATGCAACAAAAATTATGAATTAGTTATATACTATTTACTTGTATAGGCCAGGCTAGGATATTTTGCGAATGTTAAGTGAATAACCAAATAATATATTTTGTACATACCTACAATCATTGCAGATAAAAAGTAAAAACTTTAGAAAATAATTTGTTGCATACATACTCGTATATAATGTCTATATGATTATATTTCTCTAATGTCACTGTTATCAGTTTAATATTTTTTGTAAGTAAATTGTTGTTAATATATTATTTGTATTTTCACGCGTATTTTATTTATGGTTATAACGTTTTCAAAGCCTTACTACAAATAACATAGTTATTAACATAAATTTAGGAAAACAGTGATTATACGCAATGAAACAACATTAACTATAGCGGAAGCAGTGTACTCCAAGACATGATAGATATTTTTCTTGATATTGTTAAAATAGAATGATTTTATAAAGAAAGTGTTTTGTAAAGCATCATATCTATCAACATATTTTCATTTGAAATAATTCTGTTTTTAACCTAATAAACAAATTTACAATTATTGATAAATAATATTTAACTTAATACGGTTTAGTGAGTTTTGTTTAGCAACGTTTTTAATAAAATAAATAATTTGTTGCAAAACAGTTTTATAAGTTGTTTGTTGGTGAGATGCAAGAAGGACTTTCCACCTTGGTTCTGCAAAGTGTTGGTACTTTGAGGTGCAAAGTGAGTGGCAATGGTCTTTAAGAGATATGTGACACTTTTTCCACGACTTGTCGGCTAGGTAGCTTTATGATTTAATATAATAGCGCTGGAAAATGATCAGAATGGAACTCAATGCTAAGCGGTGTGCGCGCAGCTCAAGGGCGGGATGAAAGAGACAGCATAATTTCTGTATAGATGGTCCATCATCATATCAGGTCGAGTAAGTGGAGCACCTCTCTACTTCTCATCATCTCTGGAGCACCCTTTGGACTAACAACCTTTCATAGACCTGCTGATTGCTGCTGACCGACAGCTTATATAACCCTTTAGAGAATTTTGAGTATGTCATGAGTGCCTGGAGTGCGTAACCTAGTGTTAGTGGCGGCACTCTTTTTCCAACTTTATATCTTAGCACCTCCAATGGTTGATTTAGTTGCTTCACATAAGCCGATAAGACGAGTTACTTCCGAAATAGTAGAAAATGATGTGCAGATTCAGCTGAATATGATCTTATGATTGTCGATTGTTTTGATGCATTTGATTTGCATTTTAAAGTGCTCTAAAAGTGACTGTAGTGAACGAAATTGTTGTATCAATCAATCGATAAGCTTACAATGCTTACATTCTGTAAGGCCGTGTTATATGCGAAATTGCTATTGCTCCCTACTCCACGCCACAACGATGATTTTAATAGGATCTACACTTATCGGGAGGAGCAACAAAATATCCCTTCAAACATGGATGAAGCGTGGGAATAAAGGCCAAGACTTGAAGTGAAGCTAAAGGCGGAATTTACACACAAGCTCAATACGATTTTGGTCTTACGACGCATGCAGACTAAAGGCAACATTAGCTTGTCAGAGAGAGCTGTGGGGCATAGAGTGAGTGGCCCCTCCTCTTTCGATATGCAACGCGCGCGGCGCATTGGTGAACGCGTCCCTCGACACTCCCAGCGCCCGGAATCGAGTACCCCGAATGCAGTGGGTCTAGAGTGGAAGTGCCATGTACACTTTGAGGGCACTCTAAGAGCACGCTTAGGCAAGTTAAGCGCTCTTTGCAGCTAAAGAGTCTTACATCAAGAGTCCTCTGAAGAGTGCTATAGCTCGATCACTGATTTATTTATATAGTTAGTCAGTTTGTTTATTGAATTCGGATATCGAATCAACCGGAAAAACCCGGCGGCCGGCCACTTGTACTTCTTAAACGCGAACAAGATTGTGTTCGAAAAACGACAACGCGAAACTTGGCGACGCGAGTTCAATTATCAGCAAGGATTTTCCGGTGCGCACAAAGGTGGATCAACGGCAACATTGGTGTGTGTACGAATTGTGTCCAAAGTGTGAGATTGTATTCGCCGCATTAATTAATTACGTCGATCAAAGTGCATGTGGTGACCACCGAGCCGAGAACTGCGTGAATACCTAGGTGTCGGCTTATCAGGGTCCTGGAGTCCATGTCTGGCGGTGGCAACTACGGGGAAGGTCCCGTGGTGCAGGACCGATCTGACTTGCACGGCCTGCTGCCTGAACTCAATGGGGTCGAGCTGGCTATGAGCTTGAGCCCAAAACATCATCACCACGGTGGTCAGCAAGTTTTAAGCCATCTCCAACAGTTGCATCATCATTCTACTCCATTTAGCGTCACAGACATCCTGAGTCCCATTGAGGAAAGTTATCGCAAATTGGAATTGACTGCTAATCCGCCATCGCCCTACAGGTAAATTCGTGTCCATCTAATCCCATAAGCGGAGTGCAAAAGCTGCTTTTCTCATTGAAGGTCCACGTCGAGCGGAAGCAGCATAAATTCACCGGGTGCAAGTGTGATTCCTTCGTCGAGCACAACCAGCACTTGCGGAATGAACGGTGGATATCCTGTAATGGGCCAGTTTGGCGGTGGCCAATATTGCCCAGTGTCTGAAAACCTGGGCCTCGCACCACATTATTCTCCTGGATGGTATCAAAGTTCAGCGACGGATCCCCGCTTTGCCAGTGAGTATTTCAACTCAAGCATTATATGAGAAAACACTGCGCTTGTCTCATCAAGCCTTAATTAATTAATGCAATTGCAAATAGAAAAACACTCGCGCTATCGTAGCGACGGCGAACTGTACTTCCGTGCTCAAGCTACTGTATTGTCATATATTGGTGGTGAAGTGGAAGGCAAACACATTCAACTCCGTATATTTACCAACTGTCAGTTGCCTACTCCTTTTAAATACAACGCGAGGATGCGCTGCGTGTTTGCCGACGCGCAGGGCCGCGAAGTATATTCCTGATAAATACTTATCCGCCCTGATGATTTGCGTTACAACAAGCAAACACGCGTATGCCGCGCATATTTGAACTAAGACTTTCATCTAATGGACTTTCTTGGTAGTGCACTATTATCTCACAGACATTGCAGGCGCTTATGAACAAAAGAACCACGGAATATCTATTGGTAGAATTAAAACAGAGCTGGTAATATCACCCTAGGATATACAATATAATTTATCTAACCATTAGCTGTGAAAAAGTAAGAATTGAGTCGTGATGACATGTTTAAGTGACAGTTGAATGATGCACGTGTGTTCACGAATTCGCTTATTATGGTGTGTATTGACATTAAACCAACAAAAACGAATTCCATGCGGTTTGTAACTGAATGATATCCATTGTTCACCTCGTCGATTGCTGATGCTGAAGATTTTAGACCAAGCGCAAACAATGCAAACGCCTTTCATCTACAAAACCTGATGACTTGACGAATATATCCGGAGATACGAAAGCACCAAATTGTTAATCAATTTTACTTAAATATCGCTTGAAATATATTAAAGTAAAATCGATGCAGACTGTGTGTGTGTCGTGATAATGCCTTTCATGCTGATGCTTATTCCCATCGCCTTAGTCTATGAGTATAGAATGCGCGACGAGAAAAGAAGTGAATGTCAACAGAATAAATATTTATTTTGGAAATGTCCCTTCGCTGCGCTTATATCTCCTGGATGGGTGTGCATCGGCTGAGCTGTCCATTCCCGTATTGATTCGATATATTCGTGCGTACGTGTTCATGCCGGATCTTAAGTAAACAAGATTTCGTTTTTGGTGCCTAAAATATGAATGCACAAATCGCTGCCAATAGCGGGGCGCATCCTGCGCGACTGTAAAGTATCGGCTTTGTCAATTGCCACCTGAAATAATATGCTTAATATGCATTAGGGTATGGCCAAGAACTGCAAGAGTAGAATATTAAGGTATTAAATATTTCAAATTTCTTGCGCTGCCAATCTTATAGCATAGATTCATTTATGATTTATTTGTATATGGCTTCAAATATCCTTTAATTAAGCATTGCTGATTTTTAATATTCGATTGTAGCAGCAGTATTATATGTTGTCATTGAGTTTGCTCTTCTAATAACTGCTTATAATCCTGGTGGTTGAAGCAGTATAATAAAATGGCGGATGAATATGGTGTTTGATATCTGTAGATTGTAATAAGAAAATAAGTTAAAACGATTCTTAAAGTAAAAGTTTGTTAATTTTTAACAACATTAATGTATTTCTTGAATGAAACAAAATACACAGTTATTATACACAGTTAGGAAAGCTGAAATAAATTCAGAGGAAGTAAGACTGATATTACATTGCAATTTGAAACATACTTTTAAGCTTAAAAATTAACCATGTTGAATTAGTGTAGTGAATATGCACTCTAATTTTAATAAACAGTGTATGTTTAACACCTTAACCTAGCCAGATATCTTGTTATTATCAAATTATTCTCAAAGCTTCAACACAATCATAAATATAATCATCTCCCGCTTTAACACGAATAAGACGTCGGATATGCAAACATCCGAATGATTGATTGCTGTTAAATCGTCTCTGCATGCCGTCGGGGATTGGTTCAACACCCCTGTACCTCAGGGCGCTCGTGTTGTACAATCCTAACAGAGTTATGACAATGCGTCGGAGACACCCTCGCCGCTGTGCATAGCATCAATGCGGGTGCGTGCATGATAATGCTACCTACCGCATTAGAAAGGCGAAAGGCCATGAAAACGAAATTGGGTGTTTTGTCATCCTTAATTGTGTGTTTTCGCTGAAGGCGCGGCTCGTAATTGCCGACACTAGTGGTCTGACAGATCACATTTCGGTATCACACATCACACAAGAAGTGCGCCAAAGTTGGCTTACGGCAGCAGGCCTAAGACCCGATGAGGATAGTTCTCACGAGACACGTATCGTGTTTCATTAGAACTATGCGAGGATGTGAGGTAGTGGAGTATGTAGGGATGAATTGGATACAGATACATTGGTGAAGAGAATGAACGAAGAAGGTTGCGGTCATAGGGCTATTTGAAAATGTCTAAATATTTGAGGAAAGTGATCTGATTTCTTTTAAGAGTAGGTTTTTATTACCGATGTAACAAATTCTATTTTTCAGAGTATTGTTGAATGTGTGGTTACGAAATGTTTAAAATGATTCTTATGTTGATGAAGAAGGAAGAAGAAACATTTTAATAAGTAAATTTCTTAAGTGAATTTTAGTAAATGGTATAGTGAAATTTATTAATGTAATTTAGTTTTTAATTAAAAAAAGTTGCAACATGCCGAAAACGTTATACAAATCAATATTAAATAAGTGTTATAGTGATATTTTTCATTTCACGCATTTTTCAATATTGTGGCTCAATTATTGATTTCATCATTCTCTATTGGTTTCCTATTGCTCTTCAGACAGATTAAATCGAATTGATTGCATATCTACCAACTAATAACAACATTTTATCATTACAGTTTCCCGCTTGATGGGGAGCACAGCGGCGGGTAGCAACATGGGCCACGCCGGGATGCCTGGTCTAGGAGCGTGCGCCGTGCCCGACTCGAAACCGATGCAATTTCCTCTCGCGCAGCGTAGGAAAAGGCGGGTGCTGTTCACTCAGGCACAGGTAAGCGCCGCAAGCGAGAGATCGCCACGCCTAATATCGAGCCCATCATGTCATCATATTTGCTCATCTTCATACATCCTTGTCTGATCCTTGCTGGGCTATTCCACACCCAGCCCTCTGAGGCTCACTGTAAGACCATGGCCGACAGGCGTTTTTCCGACGGAACTCGTTCGGGATGTAACCCGTTGGTGTGCGAAACTCATATCAATTTTCAACCAAGCACTTAATTTATCTGCACTGTAGTTATAGATAGCTTGTTTGAAAACATTAGGTATTTTGTGGAACGCGCTGGCTCACTTTGATACGGTTCTTACAGGTGTATGAGTTGGAAAGACGTTTCAAGCAACAAAAGTATTTATCAGCGCCAGAACGAGAGCATTTAGCATCATTAATTCACCTCACACCAACACAGGTTAGTAATACTATTTTACTTCTTTCTAGATGATACACAACTAGAAAGTTAGATTCGATTTAAAGATTCCAATTTAGGATTTGCTATTATGTAATAAGATGCATCTGAGAGTGTTACTTCATTTTTAATCTTGAGAGTCCAGCAACTTGGGTATCATCGCTTTAGTTTCGATTGTTTTACAATTTGTTTATTACCAGTTTATATATATATAAGTAACAAAAAAACAAAGCACTTTTCAATGTTTTGCCCAATTATTATTTATTTTAAACACTATGTCTCAGCCATTTTGACTCCCCAAAACGCAGCAATTGTCGACCACCGATGTTAGTTTTATCGTCGATTAATTCCCAACAATGCTCACACCCCATACCGCAAATTAAAGCATAACAATTTGTATAAAATGGTGCCCACGCTGCGATCAATTGCCACAACACCACACTCACCCGAGTTGCGGAGGGGAGCAGTTCTTTTAGTGCGCCAGTCCATTGTCCCTAGCGCATTAGGGCCGAACCTTGCGTGCCGGTGATGATGTACCGATGATAAGATACATGGGGTGAACACCCCGGGGCAGACCCGACACTCCAGCCAGTTATACAAAGTAAATTACGGAAACTGGGAGGCCGGGAGCCAAGTAAAACTATACGCAGCGCTAGACCAAAACGTGGTCGTTTGCTATGTGCGTGCAACCAGAGGCCCTAGACAGGGAAAAAGAATGCGCGTGTAAATACTCCGCTGACTACGGCTTGCCTTCGATCCTGCAGGATCTCAAGTGGATGGCATTGTGCTCTGGTGCTGCCATAAACCAGCTGTCGTCGGCGCTCCAGCTTCAGGCTTCGATTGATAAACTTTCAACGCTGTGAGCACAAAGCAGGCATCATTAATATTGACTGCATCATCCGTTAGTTCTTCTAATGAGAAAATTACATATACGGTTACATCGCAAACCAATTTGCATACATTCATACTCTAGGAAATAGAAACTAGCTTGGTATCACTAACGATTTTAGAACAAGAAACAATTTTGTTTTAAAGACACAACTTTGGTGTAATAAAATAAATTTTATCTATAGTTTAGCATCAAACTAATCATTGTAGTAAGGTGTACTCTCATTATCAAGGTGATTAAAGTTAGAGAGAATAAAACAACTAAGCAATAAATAATATCAATTGAAAATTTATGAAATTAAGTTTGATTTCATGCAATTAAAAGATTGATTGTAACGAATAAGTTTTACAAAGAAAATTATCTTAAAAGATTAAGTTAATTGCATTATTTGCACACTCCACCGTATAATATTTATTTATTTTTTTTGTACGTATAGTGACGGATAGAAATTGAACAGAGAGTTCATTACGTCTCTACTAACCACATTCTTTTGTCTAACATGTGAATAGTAGTTTTCTATCACATGTTGTTCATTAATTAGAAGGCTCAAAATGAAACTTTGTCACGACTCTTGAATAATTTAATATTGACATTTTCTCTCCTACTCATCGATGCCTATTAGAGGTACTTAAATATCTTGTCTGTCAGCTGCGCATTCTGATTGCACATAATGAAAGATAAACACAATGTTTTTGAATTATGTGAAATGCATCTGAAACGACATGCTGCTACCAGTGATAATGTCCAGGACACTCGTTGAATTTTATCCGAGAACTGTAAATGCATGAACTATGAAGACGTGGAGAATAGAAAAATTTGTACACTGTTTGACTAACTGATGTGTTTGGAATTAACATTAAGTTAGTAATTATATACTCTTGTATGTTGTAATATTTATGCTTTACTGTTTATTTCTCATGTTAAAGTTTTCATTTTAAAATAATTATTATTTTCAACAATAATGGACAGAATATTATGCATTAATTTCATTCAAAGCTAGCACTCCGATAACATGATCTAAGTACAAGCTAGATATTTGATTGTTCATTTCAGAATCAGTTTTTATTCAAAACACTTTAAATTGACCACAGTATGTTTTGAATTAAGGAAAACATATTCTTTAATTCAATCATTACAAGCAAGTACCTTTAATTCAAAATTAATTATTGACAAGGTTCAAGATGCTGTCGCATATGCGCGGCACAATTGCCAAACAAATTGAAATAGTTAAGGATGAAAGATCCGATCAGGTTGGGTCATCGGTAGCTGCATAGGAGGATGACGATTTTTGAGGTTGATTGGATTGCTTTGTGCAAATTGACTAAAGGCTTTAATAGCAAAAGTAAGTTACTTATTCTATTGCTACCGAGCTACTCTTCTTTACATCTCAAAATTGTCGTGCGCATATACAATTATTAGTATGTAACTTGTTCACAAAAAAGGTACAACAATTTCAACGCTACAGTGCTTAAATCACATCACATTAGAAAGCAACATGAAGAAATCAATATCAAAAATAAAGCAAGAGAGTGTTAAGTATAGTATAAATTAATCTCATCTTAAATAATAGAGCGATGACCGAACGATAATTTTGACCTATCCTATGTAAAAGCCTAAAAGTTTCACATTCAATTTGCAGTTTTTTTCCCAATATTAAATCACTAGCCTTACACAAGACAGAAATCCAACTTAAAATGCTTGCTTTCCTTTTTGATTTATGACTGAATTAAATGAAAGCAAATTAAATACGAAGCCATTTAAAATAAACTTTTGTGCGTTTTCCTCACACAACACCACAAAGCCAACGTACTAACGAATATACTAGCAGGAATATAAATCTACGATACCGTCTTTTGTGCCTATCTCAATAGTCGAAACCCGGCCGGAATGAAAGGATGCATTGAGGTGAATAAACATCGCACCCACTCGGGAGTTCAGTCAGGCGTACAACTTTCTGGCGCGCACAGTTTTGATTGAGATTTGATTTGGTTGCCGTAGATGGCCAGATTAATATCGTAATGATGATCTAATAATAGTCTGATCTTGTCTAGAAGATAATAAACCAGCACATAACATAAATAGTTATTCTGTCTCAATTTAGAAAATCATTCAATTTCATTAGCAGTCATTATTTAAGATGGAAATGCACATAATTGTTAGCATTACTGCCACATAACAAATGCGCATGCCAGGGATAAAATAGATGACTGATTGTGGGTTAATACGTATTAAAAGGGATTAGTTTGGGTGCAGGGTGGAACGCACTCCGTTTACCATAATCCGAGTTTAATAGAGCAACTCAGCTTACTGCTGATGCTGTCAGAATTTGTTGACACAACAATAAGCATATTCCCCGGTCCAGAATATAATTTATGCCAAATATTAGAAAGCAGTAACAAAAAGTTAATAAAATCGACGCCATCATTCGCACGCTTCTCTAAATGCTTTCATTCCAAATCCCCCATAAGCAATACCCATTGCGCAAATACTAATTGGAATTTAATTGCACATTGGCACGCGGCGGCTTCTAATTAGACTTGTTGTCGTCTGACACGTACGTTATTAATATTTATATATTTTGATTGTTATTGCAGGTCAAAATTTGGTTCCAAAATCATCGATACAAGTGCAAGCGACAGGCAAAGGAGAAAGCTATGGCTGAGCAAAACCAACATAATCAGGTAAGTTACACTCTCAGGAATATGTTCAATTAGAATGAGATTTTTATATGCAAATGAAAATTTTTGCAAAACAATTTGTTTGCTTAATGAATGCTATTTAAAGTTGGCACATTATGCATTAGTGTGACTCGACACTTGTATCAATTGACGGTGCAATGCAGTTGTCCCACTACTTGGAAAAAAAAAACTCGATTTGATGAATCAATTTACAACGTTAGAATAATAAATTGATAATTGGCTTTAATTCAGTCATTACGATTTATGAACATTAAGTCCAGACAGCTATTTCCGTTTATAATTTACTATGTGCTTGTATTAAGTATTGCTATAGCAGAGTTATCTAGGGTACTTTCAAAGAATGTAATAATTTTTTTCATAAAAACAATCTGAAACTAATAACTATGACTTAACAACCTCTGATTATTAGAATATCTACCCATTAATAACTTCATGTGTTTTAAACTATAATTACAAAATCATCAATATAATATTGAAATTTAACAGAATTTAATTTTTTGCTCCGCTCCGTGGCACAGCTGGTAAAGTCGTCTGATTGTAGCAGTGACAGTGAGGTTCATATTCTGGAGACACGGGGTTTAAGCCCTGCTAATAACCCTGGTAGTTGATGCAGTATAATGAAGTAGAGGAGGACAAGTACGGTGTCGGTATCCGACATGGTTGCAATACGCTCCAGAAATAACAAACAAAAAATAACAATTCCTAATTTTATAATTCAAGTCTCTGGTACTTTATAGCTGAACTCGGATTAAACTAATTTGCTAACATGCAAAAAATAGTCTTGATAATTTAAAGTACATTTGTCGTAACAGTATACAATACTCATGTCTTCCACCATCAAAGTATGCTTCACTATCACTGGTACAGTTATGGAGCTGAACATTTGATTATTTAAACTGAAATTTGTTCAAATTTCATTATACAACCCACTCCATCTCTATACTAATAACTTTTATTTGTTATATAGACTTTCAACGATTTCATGCTTTTCCTTCCAGAGTTCAAGTTCACCCCGTCGCGTAGCAGTTCCAGTTCTTGTGAAAGACGGCAAGCCATGCTCTGGCGGGTCAGGCAGCGCTTCCGGCAATCAGTCGGCGGCGGCGACGGTGTCCGCCTCGGAGGTTAGCCGCAGTCAGCAAAGCGCCGCTGTATGCCAGTCGCAGCAACAAGCACAGTGCATGTCCAACGGCGGTCTGGCGATGGCTTATCGCCAGCAGGCCGGCAACTACCAACAACAGTGCGGAACTTATCTGCCCCTGCAGGCGCGCGCATGGTAGTAACGCGGCCTAAAGACACCGATGCGATAATCTAGTTTACAGTAAAGTATAAACCCACCAAATACGAATCTAGCCAATACGAATCACAATGTAGTGTAGTCCTCAATCACCAGTAGTCATATAGAATACTGCATCTTGGCGAGCAGGCAAATGATATATCGATGCAAGGGACAGCGTGTGGCACGAAAATAGTACAAAAAGGTGTCACAAAAATATAAAATAAGTAGATATTTCGGACTTGATGAATTGAAGCTTTATGAAATAAACTGGACGAAAAGGAAAGCAATATAATGTTAAAAGATAATTAGGCAATCGCATTCGAATAAGTCTTGAGTTGCTTGATGAAGTGCTTGCAGTTGTAAGCGTTCGGAAACATTGTAAATATCACTAATCAAATACCGAAGATGTTGTTGTAAAGCGACATTGTCAATGTAAATACTAGCTCGTAGTGTTTTTGGAATTAGCTCAGCATAGCGTCGACGATGTGCCATGTTGTCGTTGCATTCCACCCTGTATCATATAAATCACACTGATATACGTATTTAATGTTCGCGATTCATAATGGAATTAATCGTTAATTAGCGATAGGTAAATTTGTAACCAATTGTGTGTATAGGCAGAAGTATCTTATAGAAATGTTTATCGAAATGAATATTATTATGTATTATTGTAAAACAGTGGTCTAAGGAGTAATGTTATAATATTTAAAACAAATTAACACTTCTGTGACTTGTTATTTAACCCACTGTAGTTGTTTTTCAGAACTCCTAAAATGTGGACCACAACAACACTTACTAAGAATTTATTTATAAAACATTCTCGCTTTCTTGCTTTCTTCTCAAGACATGTACTGAAGACAAGATACTCAAGAAAGTAACAAGCTAAAAACGTTTTACAAATACATTTTTAGAAAATGTGATAGTTATGTTTTATCCTCATTCAATTTTCTTGAGTATGTTTAATATATCACGATAAGTCATTTAAGCTTGGCAGTATAACTGATTTTCAAATCAGCTTTACACATTGATAATCCATTTGTATTATAATTTATTGGTATCCCATACTCTTAACAAAATACGTTGCATTCAGGTGTACATAATCAAATCCAAACCTGTTCAATTTCATGCCTCCGTCTTGGCATCAAACCTGTCGTCGGGCACTTTACCGGCGCTTGGCCTGCAAGGGTCATCCCGAAATTGGACATAAGGCTTAGTGTCACATGCAGTAGTTGACAAAAGTCCTTCCTTCACGGGCATTATTTGCGTCTCGCGACGCTATCGCGTCTGCCAAGCAGGGTGGATATGGGTTAGCCGCGCGCGGTGATTGTTTGCCTGCCCCCGACAACTGTGAAATCTCCATTATGCGGCACGTAAATATCCTTCTATTGTACACCCGGGTGTGTGCATGTTGGACCTTACACGCTCCGCTATTCATGCCACGCATCTAGTCGTTGCGCCGCATTCACGCGGCCGAATAAAGATGAGTATCGCGGGTTGGTACATGGAATAATATTATTTTTCGATGAGGCCGCTCGCGACATTGCCAACGATGGTGTTCCGGCACTGGGTTTGATATTTGCATATTGCGAAGAACGTTGCTTACCCATGTGAAGGACGTATTTGAAAATAATATTTCAATGCAAACAAAGATTAAAAATTATTAATTCACCAAATTTACAAAGGTATAAAATAAATGTACTATTTTGGCTCAAATGATGAAGTAAGCCTTCACAGTGGGATAACTATTATCGCAGGTATTCCGGAGACGTTTTGAAACAAGCTTATAATATAAGTACATAGTAAAAAGTTGCTTGCTAATATTTAGATTATTTATAATAGAAATTTGAAATGATTTAACCCTATAGTTTTAATGCATTAATTAATTAAATCAAATCATAAATATAAATTTAAATTAACGAGTCATTGGCGATGTGGAGAAAGCAAATGTAAAAATTTCGAACAAACAGCGACAGACGAAAAAATGGCGCGCTCACATAGCGAAGAATTTTGGCCATTAGACCTTTAGAGAAGAGGTAAAACTGTAAACCATGTAAGTAATAGAAATGTGTACAAAAATTGGAATAAAGGCAAAGTTTTGCCTTACATAAGATACGAATATAGGGTAATTTTACTAACTTGGGCTAATACTTGTATCATTTTGTAGAGAACAAACAATTACACTCATTCGTGAAAACGGCATTATATAATTCACAAAAGCTTTCTACTTATAAATAGTTATCATTGTATTAGTTAAAATTCATGGAAATAATTTTGGAATTGAATTTGCAAACCATTGCAAGCATTCTTCAATCCTGATTTAAACTTTTATGCTACAATATGCTACATTAAGTAATATTAATAACAATAATAAATTTTACCATCGACCAACGGTCCTTCAGTCATAGATAAACAGTAATTAATGAAATCTTTCCTTAGAAAATATCAACAATAATAAAATAATACTATAAATAAAACAATAATACTTATAATAATATGGTTTCCTTCAATCGGGTATATTAAGTACTTAGATAAATTATGAAATAAATGGTGTATGAAATTTTCCACTTAATTCATTTTCTATAAGGAAAGAGCATTATGTACTCAAATTACTAAAAATACAGATAAAATCTTTGAACAACATTGTCAATTGTCTGAAATCGGTAAAGAATGTGTCTTCATTCATGCCTCTTCTCTCTTGTTAATGGGATACTAAACGCCATTCAACCTGTCCATACCACCCAATAGGTAGATGCAAGTGAGCCACCCACAACGCTTTAACTTATTATGACTCGGCCAGCCCTTGCATGACTTGTGGCTTCCATTGGTAAAAATCAGCATCGCTAGTAAGAATGCCAAGCGACCAGCAAGCGCACCGTTTGCATCTACAGTCGGAGTGTTCAGAACAATAGTTGTCACCGGTGCTGACAGGTCTTGAGACGTGTTTGTGTTTGATCTGCCGGACGAACACTTTATTAAAAGGCGCCATTGTCCGAAGCGTCAGGAGAACAAAGCGCAAGTCAAAACAACGCTGTAAGCATCGGTCATCTCTCGGCAGGAAAGTTAAGCGTTGTATCGAAAGCCTGTATGCATAACAATATGTCCTTCTAGCCACGAACGTAAGTTAATAATAACTTGTGCAATTATTTTGATGGCGATTAATTGTAGAGGTGTTGTCCATGGGACGCGCCACTCGAAATTATGTCACTGGCATGGCTGGACGATCTAACTGCAGCTTATAAAACAACATCAAGAACCATGACTGAACACAAATGGTATTATTTGTTCAAAGCAAATGAAGCTTTTTTTCAGTTGAGAACTACGTGCAGTACATAATTCACACGCGCTAAGCAGCCATTTATCACAGTCCTGAAGAATTTCTCTTAAGTTTTTCACATAAAACATTATTTCATTGTTAACGCTTGAGCTGTTACATGATTACACTAAATTATAAACATTCCAATCCAATGCTTAATTTAATTAGTATGCAAATAGTAATTCGTAATGTGATGAAATTTTAGTATTCAATTAATTAATGAAATTTAAAAACACATATTAACATTACAGAGATTTAGCATGCTTAGTACATGCTAAATTGGTGTTTAAAATAAGAAGTTTAAGTAACAATTACAATTTTGAGAGATAATGATAGTGAGACTTTTTGTATATTAAGCATTAAATATCCAAAATAATTCCACACGTTCAGTATGTATCCCAGTGTGACGTGACGATACGTCATTGAATCATTTTTCTTTCTTGGTTTCTTCACAAAATTTGCAAAGTCATCAACCATCAGTTACGAATTATCTAATGAAAGCAAACAAAACGAGATGATCCCATTAATGATACATACTCAGTGATTTTTTCATTTTGATTCATTTTGAATCAATGCTAATCAATTTATTATATTAATTAACTTCTCATCTCTACTTTTATATAATAAATTGTATAAAATTGTTTCAAATTAGACTTTGCTTTCAATTTTAAGTTAGAGTATGGTTGCGAATGGTTAGAAAGTGTTTAATATACCTTATATAGATGATACTTCACTATAACACCTACTTAATATTGATTTGTAGGATGTTTTCGGCATGTTGTCTCCTTCAATATAATATTTATTGAAATAAATAATCCTCATCATTCTAAACACTTTTTATACCCAATTTTCGGGTGCAGGACGTCGTAGTGTGTGATTTGTGAATGTACTACAACCAGATCGGTCATAGACCGACACCGTACTCAACTACCCACCAACTTTTTTTTTATATTCGGTAGGATGCAGTGAATAATAACATAATATTCAATTCAGTTTAGTTTACTGAAGGCGGTTGCAAGCCAACAACGTTTTATAAATCAATATTAAGTAAGTGTTATAGTTACGTTTCATCTGCATAAATGAATTTTCATTTATATATTGCAAAAAATGTATAAGATAGATAAAAATAAACTTTTAAGTTCTTCTTCTTATTTAATAATTAAACAATTTTAAATGTTCTTTATGGTGACTTTACTTTGATGCAAATTCTTGCAACAATCTATTCATGATTTGAAAATATCAACTCATTTCAATTTTATTCAGACAGCAGTCTAAATATAAATTTAGTAGGTGTACAGTACATGTTTGTTATGGAAGAAATCTATTATTACAATGGCATCTTTGTCTCGTATCAGTTTAAGAATATTTGACAGTCTTATCCTTGTGCAAATCATAATAAAAATATTATTTCTGCTGCCGACATAGCTCCCAATTGTTGATTTATCTAGACAAATATTAATTTGCGTTTTAATCTCTTTCCGGATCTAATTGTTTGTGCGTTTTCCTAAGCGGCGCTCGGCGCTAATCTGTTTTTATTACTTTCGTCCAGGGAAGTTCGACGTCAGGTAACAGTATCCCAGGCTGCAAATCGCCTGTGCGTAGAGGCACTATATTGTTAAGGGATTACTGCCGGCGTTCACATCGAAAGGGAGTGAGCGGTTCATGTGCAGCATGAATTGTTTCAATATATTCCAAGCTCATCACCGTCATCATCGTTGGCTTATGTTCTTATACCTTACGGTTAGACACGTGTATTGCACGTCAAAATAAAACCATCGGCTTTGTTTGTTTTATGGTGGATTGAACAAGTTTATAAGTCACTCGATGAAGATTTGTGTGCATTTCAAATGCGGGTGGAGGGCGTCTTTGATTATATTTGTTCAATTATTTCGAAATTTATTTACCATTTATAGCAAAAGACTGTTATTAGAAAAATCTTGTATTTTATACAAAGAAATGTTGAAGAATTACACATCAACAATTATGAAGTTAAAATAACTATAACACTGTGGAACAGCAAATTTCCAATTGAGATGACATTAACGGCATTCGATCAATCATGATTTTCTAAGAAAACAAGTTTTTCAAAATTTTTGAATCGTCGATGGTTTTTTTTTTTTTTTTAGTTTTGATCGTAGTGTTTGGCCGAATTTTGGTTGCAATTTTCATGTCTTCAATAACAATTTGTGCATAGATACCGAAGAAATGTGTGAAAACGTGATTTGTTTATCTTTAATAAGTTCTCAAAGTGAGAATTTGTGAATAAGTGCAGACGTTGATTTGGACGCATATTCCAAACAAATATACATTTGGAATGAAATGAAAGTATGTTCACTAGATTGAGTATGAGTTACTTAATACCACACTAGTATTCCAATTTTATTCACGCATTTAGTTTTGAAGATAGAATTTTTTTAGTAAAAAAGTTGAAACACAATTTTTACTCATTTTTGCGATTGCAACAGTTCTTTGAGAACTTATAACATCGAAACTATTAAAGATAAACAAATCCCGTTTTTACAAATTTCTTCGAGATTTATTTACAAATTGTTATTGAAAACAGCTAACTGATCTAACAATAATTATGGAAGTTATAGGACAATATATCAAATCGCAACCAAAATTCGGTCACACTAAAATCAGAATTAAAAAAAAAATCGATCAACGATTTAAAAATTTTTTAAAATCAGTTTTCTTAGAAAATCATGATTGATCGAATTCCGTTAATGCCATCTCAATCGAAAATTTGCTGTTCCACAGTGTAATCAATTGAATTTCATTAAATTCCAACATACGCATTTATTAGTAATACTAATTTTATGCTACTTAATTATTTTTTGTGTTATTGTTCATTTTTAATACAAAGTTTCTCTCACTTCAACTATCAGCGAAAACTTCTGAAACATTATAAGATATTCAGAATGCATATTGAAGAAGGTAACAAGCTGAAAACGTTCTACAAACTAATATTTAGTAAGTGCTATAGTTAAGTTGCATCAACGTAATGAATATTAAACACTTCGTAACTACACTCAACGACATTCTTTCGTTGACTTGTTAGGGAAGGTTCCCTAATTTGAAGCAAAAAGTGCTAAAAAATAAAATGGTAAAAAAGAAACAAAGTTAATATATCTTCAAAACGATACTATTTATCATCAGAAACATGTATACCCCTAGAAAATTAAATTTAATCGCTTTACTTCATACTCAACAACCTAAATCCACCTATGTCTACATATCATTGCTTCTCATTATACACGCGATTGAAATTAGATTTTCTTTAAAATTAGATTAAATATTATTTAATTTACTATAAACACAAGATTATAACAAAATGCATTTTATATTCCCCACGGACAAAAGGAATTGCTATTGTAAAGAAACCAGTAGCTTCCGCTTTATTATTTGAGAATTGTTGCAGAAAACGCTGAGCAGCAGGAAATTCCGGAAAACCAACGCTAATAGGAAGTGACTTGGCACGTACTGCTGCTCGAGCTACCGACAAACACGCAACAATAGGCGTGAGGGCGTATTCATGATGTCACAACTGCGCACCCTTGCCGCTGTCAACCCCAATGCCCCTTTGTATTTGTCCCGAGAAGAAGAATGATCTTTGGAGATGCGCACAACCATTTCAACCCATGAATATTAAATTATTTCCTCACTGAACTATTATTGCTAAAGTCTGTTATGATATTTGGATTCATTCATTATTATTATTATTATCTCTGTTGTTTTGCAATCTGCATACCCACTCCTGCATACAAAAGCAGGTGCGTATGGGTGGAAGTAGGTAGAAGTTCAAATCTTCGAAGTAACAGGAATGGAATGTAATAATCGACAGGATCAGCAACAACGAACGCCACTTGACCCCGGACCCTTGTACATCACGTCCTGGCTACGGGCTGCCGCGATGGTGGTAACTTAGCAACTATTAATCACATTCTATCGTTAGCATCAGCTTACCAGCCGGAATATTATAACCTGATATGTACGATGTTATCCTGCTGTTGCGTATCATTGGATGAATGTGATGCGTACCGACGTAACCAAATATTCAATTTATTGTGTTTGCGCTTTAAGATTTGAAAGGTGTTGAGAAGAAAATTGATATGAATTTTAAATTTTAATATATTATTTTATCTGTTTATTAAATTAAATATATAGATTCAATTAGTAAATCCGTATTCAAGTTAAACGAAAAAAGAACGCTCCACGTCATATATATGCAGATTTGTAACAATGATTGATTTTTATAACAACTATGTATGTTTAGAACTTGTTATACTGATTTACTATTTATTTTGCGCTGTTGCAATATAGAGAATCAATTAGATCAATTAAAATAAAGTAGCAATAAAAAGTGGTACCTTTAAAATTCGAATCTTTAATAGGGATTTTTATAGGTATCAAGTATAGAAATAAATACAATAGACCAAAGTACATCTATCACCACTTATATTATCCCCGAGTGTCATTTTCACCGGGCATTAGTTAAAAGTATCCGTTCCGGACGGTGTGGTGGAGACAGTGTGTCGGATCTATATTGATAGCGCAACCATAAAATGCTGTCCGGCGCGCGAACGACTGAAGCGGTCACTGTTGCTGACAGTAGAGATTTATCCTGATTTTATATGGCCGCCCGCCGCCGCTGCCGCCGCCGCCCGCACGCCCACAAAAACATGACACACTCGCACGTGCGTCGCATTAAATGATGACACACGCACACACCAACGCCTGCACACACGGCGTGAATTGCAGTGAGCCGGACAAAAGAGCCAGAGAGGTTGCAGTGAGCCGAGCACAATTTACGCAATACAAGTACGTAACGTATAATTTATAAACTGATGGTAATGATGGCAATAATGGCAATCATTGCATTGCTATTACATTCATTTTGCGTATTAAAATATTACGCGCATTCTTGTTGTGTCGCGGAATTGCCACTGAGGCCATTAGGAATCGTCAACGACGTTTTGATTCAGTCGTCTTTGTAAACCAAATCAAGTGGACATTTTCGAGTGAATGCCATACTATCGCTCCACATCAAGGTGTAAATTCCCGAGTGCTTGCATTGTCTGCTGTTTGTAATTCTCGCTCAGAACAAAACAAGGCCAGCCTTGTGCGCTTAGGCATGTTCGTTATGTTTGGTCTTTGCCACCTCGATGGCGGCGCGGGGTGCTGACGGGATCACGCGGGGCATGTTTTTAGGGAGGCAGTTAGACAATGGGTATGCTGTATGTGCATGCGAGATAAAGTGGCTGGGCGCGCATAAAGGTAAGCGCGTCCCGGCCGTATAGAAAATGCACAAGAGGGTTTTCGGGGCAGCGGCGCAGCGCAACTAGCGGGCATATTCACAATACCCACTTGAGCAGTCGCTACCTAAGGCTGCCACTTGAATATTTCTCCATTGTGCCATAACCAGCGACATCTGCACATTGGTGGTAGTGCGCCGGGAGTACGCAACGCGTTCGACGGTGCTCTTCTGGATCGTTGAAAAATGCACGAGATGCAAGGCGCGGTAGTTAATGGACCGTGATTTTAACCCTGGCACGGTTTTTCCTATTTGCACCCAAACGCATGGGCAATTGCACTCAAACCAATAATAATCACACACACAATCACTAAATGCACCATAAGTACCCCCAAATATCATTGGAAATTATTCAAATTGCAGCAGAATTCTCAGCGCAATCGTGGCCAGCCTAGTCGCTGTTTCCGCTTGATTGGAAGTTGTGCACTGAAAATGTTCAAGTCGAGCAATTGGCAATTTGTCAGCAATTAAAACAAGACATCATTAAATCAGAAGCAGCGGTCTTGCAGCCTTTGTTAGGTCACGTATGGTGCCCGTCGCTAGTCGCCCGCACCCTCGCAACGAACCACTTGACGCGCTCTTTTCCGACCCCAGCGCACCGGAATCCCCCCCGGTTCACAGCGCACAAACTCTTCGGCTCGAGATAAAGCATGAATAGGAAATTTGTTCCCGTCGATCTCGACTCGGCGGAAGTGCCAAAAATGAAAAATCGTGAATTGATTTCTGTAATTGCACATGAAGATGTGTGTAAGCAAATGATTACAAATCATAAAAGCAAGGAATCTCAGTTAAGTTGATGCAATGACAGCGCATGCAATTATTCTTACACTAGGCACCAAAAATATTGAGCGACGTGCTCGTTAAAAATCCTGTGAATCCAGCGCGCAATGGGAGCCATCCCGACGCAGAGAGTTAATTTGTGAATTCTGAAGTGCTCGTCAAAGTCAACCACTGGCAGCGTGCATGTTGCTGCCAGTAGCGATGCCCTGGAATTCGTGCACATGTCAACGATTTTGAATTGAATCACTCGCAACGATGGCGGGCCGCGATGTCGCTGGGGGCAAATTAACGTGTGAGACGATTTCTGCATTCCGCAACGCGTCCGTGCAGTTGATTGCGTCGTGTGGGAGCCGCGGACCACATAAGTCAAACCCTGTCAGCGGCCGGGAGACGCAAGGGGACCACACCGGGATAACGACGGGAGCGCCTTGTGCTTGCTCATCGAGTATGTGTGGTTGCGATCTAGCGGCGCGGAAATGCGTCGCGCCACCGCGGCGATATTTGCACACTTCAGCAGGTCGGAATGAGTGCGCGAAGTAAGCATCTTGTAAAGTTGCGATTTTCTCATGAGATTTTACTGCAATATGTGGATTTTATAAGAAACGCATTTGGCCGAGAATATTTAATTGACATGAGTAAATCGGAGCACGTTCGAGGATACAAATTGAATCGAAATGCGATCTCAGATTGCTTTATATTTTACTCCCCAATAAGTACAGTCATGTTTAATAACATCTTGACCAAAACAATATTGGACCAATAATCCAGATAAATAAGTAGATCTATCGATTAGAACTGATTAAAGTTTATTACATGACTAAATGGTGTCCATGGGGTAGAAAAAACGCAGATACTTTTCTTGTCCAGAAAGAAGAGAGTTTGGGGTGCTATCGCCAAGTGTCCTGATTTGCCTTTAATTTTAATAACGTGCGCTTTCATTTAATTAAACTGGATTAAACCCTGGTTATTATTTGAAGAGTGGATTCTGGTAGAATGTATTGTTGACCTCAGAATAATATCGTCTCATTGCTACTACACGTGGCGACGGTAGTAAGGAAGATATTGAGATGATCCAATGAATAAAATACTTGATGATCTGGTGATCAACAGCAGAGTGCAAATTGCACAGCGATAAATATTTAAAAAATACAATTTCCGCGCTTGCCATTAAATACTGTATTAGTTAGTAATTCATGTCATGAAACAGCAAATGCAAATTAAATTATATTAATTTCAGAGAAGTATATAAATTAAAACTGTTTTAAACTTTATTATGCTATGTTATGGAGGTCCATTTGATATATATATGTTAAGAAAATAGTGTTCGTCTCGCACAAAAAATTCGAGATATTGTTAAATTTATTTACAATTATGTATCAAAACGATGAATTGATAATGCAAACACCATCTTTCAGCAAAAAATATGTGTTAACTGTGACAATAACATTGGTTTATAACCAACTCTTGTATTCAAAAGAGTTTTATTAATATTAATAACTAGATATTTTGAAGGAAATAAGTGTCCAGATCTGCATTTCAGCAAAGCAATCAATTTGAGGCATACATTCGTGAGCCAAAATCTTACCTTTCGTACCAATAGTTTATACAATTCAGTTAATTTCAATTTCTTGTTAAATTATTCAAATTGTATGTTTATATGTATGAATATATATATGTATATAAAACATGTATGACAAATAAATTTGACAGAAAACCATTGCAAAGGTTTTACTTTCTTTAATACTTGTGGTATGATATTAGATACTTGGCTGAAAGACTGTTATATATTATTATTATTAGATACAAAAGTAATATCGGTTAAATGAAATTTGAAAAAATAAAAAATGTTTTATAAAGAATAATTGCATAGTTTATCGATAAAATATAAATTATGTGAAAATTACAGAAATGACAAATTTCTGTTAATTACATACGAGGAAAATATTTGAAAACAAAGACCACAGAAGAATAATAGAATTAGTTAAAAACAAAACCTAAACACCTAGAAAACTACCGTTTAAATTGAGTAAATAGATAATATTATGTCATGGGCAATATCAAAACCGGATCAAAAAGGAATTCCTTAAAATATTTACGACAACGTGACAGGTGAACGTGGCGAGTCCTAAATAAACAAAATTGATTGAGGACTTGTTGATTTAGCGTGCGTTGCTACGAACTGTTCGCCTTCACTTACCTTGAAAGATAATATTTTCTTGCTTAGTCAATCCGACGTTAACCTGCTCCAAAACACATCTCGTTAGGCAGAACAAGAATAATTTAAATTAAAAACTCTATGTTCTCATTATTTACTTCTATTCGTGAATATATGTCTAAACAATTAATTAATATAGTTGAAGGCATCAATGCAATTGGAATTCATTACAAAAACTGGACCTTAATTATAATTCAGTGTACATGCAAATAAAGTTATCAGTTACTTTGTACACCTCTTAAAACCTACGCGCTATCATTATGACAATACATACAATAGCCTAACGTCTATAACCCGAACTTTGATAACCACCTCTAGAATTATAACCACCACGATTTCTATTATCGTAAAAACGGCCCCGCTGTGAACCGCCACCTTGAACATGGCCGTCTCGGAAATTACCACTGTTGTGCCCTTGATTGTTTCCCCACCAATTAGAGTTGCGATTGTTGTAACCACCATCTCTTCCACCGCCTCCTCCGCCGCCATAATTATCCCGTTGCTGGTAGCCACCATTGCCACTCTGATATCCACCAGAAGAATAATTATTGCCGCCTTGATTATGGCGGTTGTTGTAGCCTCCCCGCCCGCCGTATTTATCTGAAACGATTGTTAAAATGCACTCTATATGACGTATACAACTGCCACATTCGGGCGATTGTTGAGCGTAAGGCTGGCGCTCTCAAATCCGCTTTCATTTGAAAAGAAATAATTTTCGTCTCAAGAGGCTAAACGCGGTGAACGAAACAATGCATTCGTTAAAAAGAACAGAAATACTAAAAGAGCTTTAGCGGCGCTGAAAAATGCAATAGACGCGCTCGAGTGGCTTAACGGCTTTTACTGCCCATGAAAATCTCATTGATGCTTACTGTAATTAACAGTTAAAACATTTATGCATTTTAGCTTAAATAGAACACCTAAATTCTCACAAACGAATTAAACTCTGAACCTGACTTATTTATAACACAACATATTCTTGTTCAATTTTTCGAATCATTCATTTCCAAATTTTCAATACGTGCCGATAAACATAAATACTAAATCCACCCCTTCCATTCAAAATTAATATTATTGGAGTGTTTGAATTACAGTGACTGGTCGCGTGCGGACAATCTCCAATTAAAATAAACAATCGTGCGTCCGGTAGCCATTGCGCCCATTGTCTGTCAATCACGAATAAAATACTTCGAACGTGCACGCGCAACTCCCCCCAACCAATGCACATACAACAACGCGCGCGTATACCGAGCAAACTAATTTAATATTCTTAGCACAACTACCTAATATCTATTATGGACCTTTTAAGTGCAAAGCGAAATAATGTGCACAAATTGGAAAATTAGGTTTCACACCAAAAGAATTAACAAGTATTATTGGACATTAAAAAAAAACAAATGATGACTTTTTTAGGTGCCTCGCGTAAATATAAAGAAAACAATCTAAACAAATCGAGAAGAAAAATGCTGCAGCAGCGTGTACCATCTATTGTAATAAATATTGTCTACATAACTAGTGTGACACTGACGCCCCCGGCTCAATCGGCGACGAGGCGCGTAATTGCCTCGCTTTGTGCAACCGTCACAACCACTCATACGCCTAATTTCACAATCACATCATTGCTTCCAACAATTGCTTCTTTCTTCCGGCGTTTGCGCTTGAGTTCCAGTACTAAGTGAAACTCTTAATGCTGCAGATTTCAAATAACCGCATTTTACTAACCTTGCCGCTGATGATTGAAATTTCCTTGATCCCTAGGAGCATGATGCTTGACGAATCGGTGACCTGCACTAGACACAAACGCCCTGCAAAAAAAACATAAGTGCGTAAGTTTAAATTACCAAAGACTGGCGCATTTATTGTATAAAACCTTTGCGTGGCTGGTGCCATTCCTATCTGAGGCCTCCAACTCTTGTTCGCATGTTCATCTAAATCTTCAGGTTTAAGCACACGCTGTGGTGGTTTTGCACCCTTTAGGCGAATCGCCGGATATACAAACCCTCGCGGATAACTCGGATCACGATAGCGTACGCAACATGCAGAATTGTCTTCCAAATCAGGAAGTGACCCAATAGGTGAAGACAATTTATCGCCGACCTCTATATTCACGGTACAACATAGTATTGAACCCTGCATACCGTCTATTGAAACTTGAACTTCAGAGTCAAGGTCAAGATTTTGGTCGTAGACTGCTTTTAAGAACGAATATGATTTATTATAAACCGAAATGTACAGTCTATCGTCCCCACGTATATTACGTTTCTTCTCTTTCTTTGTTAACTTGCAGTAATAAGGCTTCAGAGCAGAGAATAGGCGCTCTTCGTCAACGAAAGGTAGAAGTGCTACACCTTGCCATGCAAACTTTTTGCCGTTCAAATCGATTTTAAAATCATCTGGATATAAGTCGATGATGGCTGAGTCTGGATCACTCATAAGCTCGGCCCAAGGCTTAGGAACATGCTTAGAACTGGCAGCAGGAAATACTCCCATCAGTTGTTCCAAAGGGTTGAACTAAAATGGAACACTCGCCATAGAAATCAAATAAAAATAAATTGTTTTAATCTTACGGGTTTTGTGTCCATCTCGAATGTTGTGCTTAAGCCTGATATGTTTACGAAATCGGAAGCAAATGGAGCATAATGATACGGAAAGTACCATTTCCAAGAGGCGCAACCTTGATAGTAGTATCTTAAAACCCAGCATAAACCCTTAACATAATGCAGTGCGACAGTGTATCGAAATTTCAAATTATCGGCACTGACGTCAAATTTACTTTCATAGTAACGATCTTTGAATCCATCCTCCCATAGTCTCACCTCGTCATGTGCCTGATCATCATCTGAGTCATTATCGTGAGGACGTTTTGTTCCACGTCGTTCTTGTTGGCCTGATTGCTTGTCTTCCCAAGTGTTGCTTGTTGCACCAGACGGAACAAGCATTGATTCTAACGCATCTTGTGCATTTGTACTTTGCAATTTAGCGTCCATGTGCATGCCGGCTTTCCTGATATTATAAGCTTCTTGCTTCACATTGGTTAATGTTTTCGTATTGCCGATCTGAGTTGGGGCAAACTGAGTATCTTTGAGCAAAGACCAATTTGGGCGATTTTGATTAAATCCACCATCACGACGCTTCTTGGCCTTTTCTCTTGCTTTGAAATTCAATTCGTTTTGTTGTCGTCGTTTGAAAATTTCATCCTCCGCTTCACCAAGCTGGGTCATAATAAGTTGTACTCGCTCCAAATTGACATCTCCGCTGTTGGTTAACCAACCCTATTAGAAAGATAAAAATAGTAAAATCATAAAAACTTTCGTTTCAAGAGAAAACTCCTTACGCCTGTTTTGTAAACAGTATCCTTATAGAGTTTAATTAAACGATCAATAGCACCTTCCCGAATTTCTAAACTTGGCAAATGCGGCAAAAAATCATTACCAACAAAGAAGCACATAAAAACCCAGTCATCTATCACTCTCTCAAATTCATATTTGAAAGGTAAGTTAGGCATCATCAAGTCCCTTTCAAGATACTCCCTCAAAACATTCAGACGAACAAATATGAATTCATTTTCTACTCCATATGCAATAGGAACATCTGCTTCTACTGCCTCTAATCCACAGCAATCTTTCATTACATGCCCTAAAAACAGTTTATTACAAAATGCAAATTAAACCAAATACTAATGTTACCTAATTGTCCACATAATTCACATGGTCTTGGTTGATTTATTTTAAGCTCTTCTCTAATTATAGTAAAATTAGGCTCATGTGTTGCAAGCCCCAACATAATCAAATCTGCATCAGCTCCACATAGGCAATGTTGGGTGTTTGGATCATGATCAGGCTGAGCTAAAAGTCATTAAGTTACAATTGGTTATTACAGAAAGTTTTATACAGCAAACCTCGCTGCTTTCTAATATAGTTCATAATCTTGTGCTCTCCTTCTCCAGGCACATTTGCATCAGATAGAATCACTTTAATATCCTTCCAACCAGGATCATTATTCAATCTATCATGTATGTAGTAATGAAGACATTCTGACAAATGACTCATGAAGGGAGTTCCAGGTGTAATACAATTTGAATCAAAATGATCGCCTTTTGGTTTAGGAGGTGGCAACTTTGCTCCACTAGATAACAGTTCTGTTCTTGTCCTTTCAATTTCATTAAATTTCTCAACTGACTCTTTTGATGCACGAAATCTTCTTGATCTTTGCTGATTCATTTTAGCTCTTGGTGCAACTCCATCAATAGCCATATACAATAATTTTCTAGGCCTTACAATGTGGAAGAGCCTGTCAATACACTCAAAAATTGCAAGCATCATTTCATCTTCATTTCGTGGAGCTGGTTTGTCCTCAGGATGTGTACAAGGATGTATAATACCATTCATGTCCAAATATAAATTATCGAATTCCACACCATTCGGATTAGGCTCTGAAGCGTCGATAGGAATGTGAACACCATTTACATCTACCGTCTGCAATTAAAGTTTCAACGCATGTTTTCTTGAAAATAACTAACCTTACTTTTTGCTCCACGCAGTGAACAATAACAGAAGGATATTTCCGCGTCAACCACCGAAAAAAAGCAGGAACTCCCATGATTCTTTGTTATACCAAATATGATATTTCCTATGAAGATGATAATAAACAAGAATTTAGTGATTTATCCAACATGCACGTACATGACGTAAAACAGAAAATGTTGTGTTTACCAGGCTGGCCAGAACAAGCAAGGGACGCTAACGACGACAATAGTAAGAGTGGCAAATAGTCGAAACTATACGCATTTATTGCATGTTTTTGATCTCTCTCCGGAAGATGCGAATAATGAGTTTTTGTTTCTATTTTGCCGATAATACAGGGAATGCAACACATAGCATAGATTAAATATAATTATATCTATCATATAAGATAGAACATAATATATTTTGTAACAATTGCTTTAAATAAACATAGTAACGTTTTAATGATATGACTAATTAACATATCAATATAAAAAAAACGTATTTCTTTACGTTCGTCAATTCGCAATTTCAAACCATCTTTGCATCAAACTTTAATATGCAAAACTCTTGATAAAAGAATTCAAAACTAGAGGACGCACGTATGTTAATTTTGAATATATTAAATGCTGTTTAAAGTGGGTTGTACTGCTCAAAATAAAAAAATATATGTACTTTTAGTGGTTGCAGTTCGGCCGACTTCGGCATATTATTTTTATAGTTCTTTCTGTGCCAGAGCTGTCGTTTAATGTACTTTAGAAGTTAGTAATGTTTCCATGTATTGTAATGGAGCAAGATTAGGTTTCGTATGGGTTGTAGGCCTATCGGCATGTCCTAGTAGTGTGAAGTTGTCGACAGTCATTTATCAACACATGCACAGCTGACTCCTCATCACCTCCCAAATCGCCATCGTTAAAAATATTCCACAACCCCGCTATGACAACAATATAAAATTTGCACTATAACATATGTTATAGTGCAAATTTTCAACAATATGAATCTTAAACACTTCGTGACCACACTCAACAATACTTTGAACAATATAAAAGTTAAGTAACGCGATGTCACAGACTGTTGTATGAATTGGTGTTATGCCAGGAAAGTAGAGAGAAATGAATATATCAGATATTTCGAATGGGAAAATAAAGAAATTGAAAGAAATTTAATATTAGAGAAGTATTGTTCCGAGGAGAAGTGGAGGAAGAGTCTCCGTCCGGAAGCGTCGGTTACATGAGAGCACGGGAGATAAAAAATATACGACATATAAACACCTAGAAAATAATAATTGAATGAACAGTACACCACTTCGCCGCACCTGGTATCTGGGAACTATGTTTGCGTATACCATAGAAAGGGATATTTTTACAATTCACTATGAAGGTTGCACAATAAAATCAATTTTCTGTAAAATATATTATTGATCAAAATCACGACCGCTAGGTACCACTACATCTTATGCACGAATATTAAGTTTGATTCCATTGCACACCTCGCGCAGCCAGAGTCGACTAATTCGAACCATCGCAGTCGCTTAAATGAGCGAAAATTGAGTTTCAACTAGTGTCGTATTGAGCAACTCATACTGAGTCAAGAAAACATACTTTCATTTCATTCTAAATGTATATTTGTTCGAAATATGAGTTCATATAAACGTTTGCACTTTTTCACAAAAATTCACTTTAATAACAAACAAACTTCAAAAACAAACTTCTAACAAACATCTAAATAATCTAATAATAATTACGGAAGCTATGGAACAATATATCCAATTGCAACCGAAATGTGGTCAAACACTAAAATCAAAATTAAAAGAAAACGATTGACGATTCAAAATCGCTTTTTTTAGAACATCATAATTAATCGAGTGCGGTTAATGCCGTCTCGATCGGAAATTTGCTGTTCCACAGTGCTATTAGTATAACTCCAGAACCTGATCTTAGATTTAAGTAATTCAAATTATAAGCATTAATATGCCTATAACACTTATGGAAATCACCATATAAACTGGATTATTTTTAATTGTACCATAAGAATAACTTACAAATTGACAACTTCTATACTATAAGGTGCGTGTAAAGAAACTATAAAATTTATTTATTCTCTAGGTATTGCTTTGTATTTACTACTGTATGGCTTAAAATGACTTAATCTTGTACTTAGAAAGACAGCCTGTATTATCTGTTATATATATATATATATATATATTATGTTCTATCTGATATGATAGATATAATTATATTTAATCTATGCTATGTGTTGCATTCCCTGTATTATCGGCAAAATAGAAACAAAAACTCATTATTCGCATCTTCCGGAGAGAGATTCAAAATATATTCTTCTATCAACTAATGTGTTGTCCCACCTTGACTTTTTACGAAATACCAATTTTCCTATTCCAATAGAGTTGTTGCTGTACGGTAGGTTGTTGCGTTGCTATGGTAGAGATAAACACGTGTAGCTAGCACTGGGTATTTAAGGGTAGCATAATATGCTCTTAGATAGCTAACCTAACTTGTTAGGCGGAGAGTTGCCTGGCTAAAAACGCATCATACAACAGGTGTGACCTAAAGGTCAGTAACTCACGCACGGAGTAGGTAATTTTAAATATATATATATAATTGATGCTTAAACTAAAAGATTGTGAAATATAAACGTTTTCGTTTATTTATATACAGCACCAAGTAAAATGCAAAATAGAAATGCCAACATGCCAACATTGAATTAACGAATTAAAAAATTACAAGTTTTAACAGTTCACAAACAATTATCGAGAGTACATATATTTTGTTTAGACAGACAATAAAAAATATAAAAAGTTGATAAATACAAAACATTAAACAAAAAAGGAATGTGGTTAAAAATAAAGTATATATATATATATACAAAATCAAAACTCCGTTTCCGATACATTATGCTACCTCACAATTCTGATGAATATTATTTTCTAACATCTTTTTTGCAGCAAAATCGCATTTTCTCGATTTAATTTTTTCTATATCCCTTTTCATTTGTTCTAGAAGAAAACAGCCTTGAACTAAATGTAATATTTTAGGTGAAGAGCTGCATGCTGATGTTATTGGGTGAAAATTTCTTTACGCACTCTATCAAAAAGTAAAATCGATCCAATTAAACTGCCTTCTACTACTCGTCATTATGAAACGAACTAAGCATCAATACGCCTTTTTATCCCATTATCTAAGAAGCATAAGTTTCCTTTTGTGATTCCGACTTTGTTTATCCTCATTGTTCCAATAATATCTACTTTTTTGGTCACAAGATCTTAGTCAAATGAATTGATGTATAGAAATTATCCAAGTAAGCCATGTGCTAACTCCAAAACAACTCTTGTTGATTGGTTTTCTTGTGGGTAATTCGAACCGTAATTTGTGTGTTCGAATCATATTCTGTACGCATCCAGATTGACTTTCATTTAAAATGAGTACTTTCATCCAAAATCTAGTTCTTTTTGAAGATACCATAAATATGTGTTAGAATCGAAACATAGATTGCCTGCAAAATGCAAAAACTTGCATAATAGTCCAAATCTATTTTCGGGCATAGTTTCGTAAAAAAATTGTTCTTCAAATATACTTCTTTTTAAAAAATAAATTTCCATAGCCGGTTTTATAGTTAATCTTTGTAAAATTAGCAGCCTTCCATTTTCGAATTCTTGAACGTGGTTTCAGCTCAGGATCTTTATCAAAAAATTGCTCGACGGGCATATTTGTTTGCTCTGCAATTAATTTGATAAGTTCTCCATGTAAAAACTTCTCGGACTTAAGATAAAACAAAGGAAGAGTATCACACGCTTTCCAGAATGTGCGCAGGTGAAATAGTGATCTTTCTGCATTTTGAGGTAGCCATTTATCAAAATCAATGCAGTTGCTAGGACCAACATGATCAACTTCTTCACCATCTTCATTCTAAATAATGCTCAATTCCGCGTCGCAGTCGAAATCATCATCAGATGACGCCTTTTATACCGGTGTGTATTCTAAAATAAGAAGGTTGGAAATTAAAAACAAATCTGAGCAAATAAAATATATAGTGGATAAGTGTAACGAAATAAAGCTGATTTTTTCCACATGTAGTTTTTGAGATCCTTACCGAGCTCTACTTTAGTAGAATCTCTGCAAAGACAGTTCAAGCCATTATAATCGCAATTCCCAACCCATTTATACCCCAATGCCAGGTATTGGGCGTTGTGGAGTGTGACTTGCGTACTGCAATCACATCGGTCATAGATCGCCACCGTACCTGCTCCGTTTTTGTTTTAACTAAAACGCTCCCAACAGAAATGTAACGGGGCTGAGTCCGCGACCTCCTGTCTCCTAAGCCACTGTGTTGCCAAGTGTGCTACCGAGGCGATTTCAAACCAATATAAATATTAATAGAGTATTGTTGAGTGTGGTTACGAAGTGTTTAAGATTCATTACGTTGATAAAACACTATTATTCACTTAGTAAAACGTTTTCGGCATGTTGCTTTCTTCAGTACCAAGTGAATAATAGTAAGTGTTATAGTAAAGTTTTATCAACATAAAAAAAAAATTATTCCCCCATTTAGTATATACGCTATTTATCTGCTTGAACCTCTAGTACATGTCATAAAAATATCAAATTTTTATTGTCTCATTACGAATTGCCACTCAAGGAATGTTCGAAAATAAGTAACTATATGCAAAATATATCGAATTAATTCCAAATTTATTTAGCACGTTGAGAACGATGACGAATTCCAATTTTCTCTCTCTACGCCCCCCTCCCCCCCCTCCGCTAGACGACGCGACTGCAATAGTTCCAATGACGAGACTCGCCGAGCTGCGCGTAGCTTGAGTAATATTATGCCACGTATGTTGATACAATTTCACTATACAATTATAAATATTCACTTGTTATAACGTTTTCGGCATGTTATCTTCTTCAACAAAACAAAAAGCAACGAAACACTGAAGATACTGAAAATACCCCCCATCTTTACCCAATCATGCAAAATAATTATGTTAACAGATATATTGAGTGCATTTGTGCGCCAAACAAATAATGAACCTTACACCATCATCAGTATAATTTTGTAAGTACAAATGGCAATTTTGTTTCGAGTAAGCTTAGCAACATTTTTCGAGCAAGGTAGGTAAAAAGTTACGCATGTCGAAGACGCGATATAAATTTTTGAATCCCTTATAGCTGTAAAAATACATCATATCATATTTAACAATGTGGATACCAAAAGATTTGAGAAGATTTTAAAATGCGACTGTTACCCCTGTGAATAAGCCTTAAAATTTGTGGTAATGTGCAAACCCTAGACGATTTCTAAGGGTTTGGTCAAAGCTACTACCTGCACACAAGAATTGAACAAACCACATTTTTACAATGCATATTTACTTAAAGGACTATAGATCTGAGACTATATGTCCTCCCACTCATCCCAACCAATTTTTGTGTAAAATCTATTATTACTCAAAATTGCGACCGCCCATAACATAATGTCTGTCCATCTCCTCGAATTAACTTTCAGATAAAAATTTTACTCATAAATACTAGTAACTAGTAATAAAAAGAGGGCCAAATCTTGATGAGATTGGTTATACTAATATATATTCTTAATTAATACAATCTGTGTTGCTGCTAAATAATCTTGTTGCAAATAAGTAATTAATGATACAACCGTCAGGGTTGAAGATGCTTTATGCTAATTAAGTTTCGCAGAACGCTAACTTTCATATTGGAAAGAAATAAATTTAAAATATAAAATATAAAGTTGCCCTTTGGGAAATAAAGATAAAAGTTGTCTAAGCAATTGGCGTTTGAGGCAAAAAGAACTAATAAAGTTGGCAGCACCAATGATTTGGTGGGAATCTATCCCAGGTGCATCATCAACGCGAGGGGGGAATAGCGAATGCAATATGACGATGGGCTGCGCGATCCAACAACAAGACAAAAAGACGTAATCATTTTTATGTAAACCCAATACAATATTAGTAATAGTGCTTTTCACCGCTTTCCACAATCCATCGTACTCCATAGCGCCAACTGAAAAGTTGATATATTTGGCAACATTGCACGCAGGCAAATAAATTCTTAACCGGCTTGGCAAAATGCAGTAAAGTTGCAACCTCCAACATTTCCAATTCATTCTTCAAATTACACAGTTATATGTGGAGGTATATTTATGATATATGTAAACAAAATTTATATAAAAAATATTTTTGGGCTCCCCAATGTTTCTTTCCATGAGCAGAGCACGAATTTACTGTTTAATTTACATTTTATAAATTCGACTACTAGTAAAATGTATATGTACTAAGCCTTACATTATTTATTACCCAACTGACGCTTGCGATCCCCAATGTGGTGAATTCAGAGAATGCTTGGTTAGCGCGTTCTGTAAATTTTGGGAGCGAGACCAAACAAGCTCCCCTGTTCGCGGTAGCATGACAAAACGGATCGATTCACGTTGCGCGGTTGAACCATGCGCAGCCTAAGACCCGAGCCCCAACTGGTCCCCGCATGCTAGTGTTACACTCGCGCCATATAGCCTTGGGTTGAACACGACGCGACGGCGACGTGGCAACTCACTCCACGGACACATAAACACATTTAATAGCATAGCAACCATCCAACCGCACAATTATAGGATAATTGCAGCTGGCATTTCAAACCTTATTCGCGCGTCGGGTGGGAGTGAAATGAAAGACTCAAGGTTCCCACATTTACAGTGACGGACACGAGTGTTGGTGAGATTCTTGTTTACAGTTATATAAAAAGATAGGAAAACGTTCATGCACCAGGTCAGGCAAGGCTTACAGAACAAAGAACCATAAAATGGCTTTATCTCTATCATTTTAATTAATTTGGGTACCTAATAATTGAACCTAGTACAATGTGTTTTTGGAGTGAATAAAACGGAACAATGACTCACCGCACAAAATGCTGATAAGATTGAAAATTGAAAGGCGACCCATTTTGCGCGGTTGCATTTTTTCAAAGAAACCAATTTTAGTTAAACTTCAATTGTATTTTCTCTTTTTGTTTAATTGCGGGCACTCGCCGTGTGCTCTCTCTATCCGTGCTAGTTTCTGCTACAATGCGTGACCTCTTTAAATAAACCAGACGAATTCATGTCATGTAACGGAGGGGAGTCCGTTGCTTCATATCTGCAGACGAAAGCCAGGTTTGGTTCAGCGCGTACTGAATAAATAATATCAGACCTAACGTATCGAATAGCACTCCGTATCCTGCGGTATTGAGTTTAATTTAGGTTTAATCGATTTAATGCTTTCGAAGCACACGCTCAGCAAACCCGTTTGGTATATCCCCTCTACTAATTTGCAGAACTATTTAAGAAATCAACTATCTATTAAACCTACGATTAGAAATTAACATAAGAAGTGAATATCAAACAATAATGCAAAGAAAGGTAATGTAAAGATGAAATTTGCAAATCAAGGCGATCCATTGATAATTGAAACATCTTCAACATATTTTATCAACATGATTTCATATTCATCCACAAATAACTAAAATTTAATTATTCATTTGCGAGTATCAGTGCTTGGTTCATGCTTGAAACCTATGGATCAAGCATAATTTAGGCTTCTCCAAGGTTTACGCAGCTCACGGTCATACACATGCATGTTACATTAATAAGCCCCCCACTTGCAGCAGCCCATCTCCTTTCAACTCAAACGCAATGATATACTCTTTCTATTTTTGTGGAGCGAATGGTTATAAATTCTCGGAATGGCTGTCTAGTACAGTTCCGTCAAAAGGCGATACCGTGATGCTTTAACCATACTGCTGTCTCGCTTTGTTGCACTCAGACCCTCGGCGTTTCTCTCCACTTGGCTGCCAGCGGTTCCTGCCACCCACTTGGCCCTAGCGTTGCCTGGCAACACCGCGGAAAATTCTAAGCACTTGGCATCCGGTTTTACAGAACGAATACCATCGACTGGTTTCATCCCCACTACGTTGTGGATCCACGGTGGGTTCGAGTTGGAGCATGGCATCGCGCGCTCGCTCTACTGCGAAACACCAGCATTTGAACGATTTGAACGGCAAGCAGTTCATGCCGGTTTAGCGTTCGCGTCGTGTCTATTGACGCCATTAGCAAAAATATAAACAAAACGTGGTGGCGGTTTAATTGTTTTAGTAATTTATGGTGTTTGACAGCTGATAGGAGCTTGTCTAAATTGATTGGTCCCAACAGAGAGTAACGGTTGTGATTTAAATATTCTTTACCATGCTTGTAAGTTTTAATACAACCATTATCAATTTTAAATTCTAACAAAACATGAACGCAATGTATTTTTAAAAAAAGATCATTATATAAATCTTTGTATATCTAATCTAGTTATTATTTTAAAGCCTCACCATGGTTCACGCACAAAATGATATTGGAGAAAATACTAATTTTCAAGCAAGTATGTATATATTTTGGCATTACAAGATTATAATTGTTTATTGAATTTATAATATCAATTGATTAAATTTTTTGTCATTAGAAGGAACCAATTGCTTAGAATGCCATATCAATTTTACTTGCGAGGAGTTTTTGTTGGAACATCTGTATCGCTATCACATAAAACAGCCCAAAGTTGTTTTGACCCGTCATTCTCCTTCGCCTATTAAATTGACCATTAAAGGAAGCAAAGGAGCAGGATTTCGGATTGTTCAGCCACATTCTCCTACTCTTCCAACCACTAATGAAGAGTGTGAATACGCGGAGGCATTGAAACAAACCGTGATTTCTAACTCTTCTGAGGAAATAGATATACTTAATTTAAATGTTGAAAATGATAATATTGAAAACAACATATTTGATAATGCCGGCTTGGTAGCAAATGTAGATTTAAACACAATTGAAGGTGAGCAAGTCTGCTCTCAAAGTATCGAGAATATCGACAAGAATACTTGTAATGCCAATTCGCTTCGTTTAAACGCAATTGGAGGTGATCAAGATTGTTCTCAAAGTGATGCGTTTAATATGGATGAGATAATACAAGAACGCATACCGGGGGGTGAACCAACTCCTCCACCCGATGCTGCAGATGTACCAAAAATACGAGTGAAGACTGGTTTAATGCAAGAAAATCCATCAATAATGGAAGAAATAAAAACTCCTGGTTCTTTACAAACCGACGACTCCTTAACAAGTTTGTTTAAGAACAATGATCGGGCGAAGGATTTGGGTTTTACGACAAGTGATCCAGACTTTTTATCGCCGCAAGAATTGGCAATGGTATGTTTGTTTAATTGTTGGTAATTTAGTTTTTTTTATTTTGTATTTTTTTTTAAACTAGCCAACGTCTAACTTATCCACTTCTTGTTTAATGAACAACTCTTTGGCGTCAATAAAGAATTTACCAATGCAGGAGCTGGCGAATCAGGTGTCCCGTCTACAGAATGCACCTAACGGAATGCACCAACAAAATGTATTGATAAATATTCAGCACTTCCAACCGCCAACGCAACCCGTACCTCCCGGATATTCTCTAATGTATCCGCCACAACCGCCCGTTCAAAATGCTCCAGCGACTGCGTATTCCCATAGCGGTTCATCTAACAGGTATCCATATACGTGAGTAAAACCGTTCTAAGTATTTTGTTAATTTTGATGATTTAGTATCTTATATATTCGAGATATGTTTGTATTTCGGTACTTTTTAACTACTTCGATTAAGTATTTTTTCAATAACATGTTGGTTTATGTTATCTATTAAAAATACTATGAAGCAAATTTCAAGACCATTTTTCAAAAAAAAAAACGAAATTAACAACGACGGTATTTATAATTAGATCTATTTAAAAAAGTAATAAATTATTCATTGTTACTGAGGAAATCTGCAGGATTGTAGGCTGTTTATTTCGTTCTTCTCTGAAATTTACTGTTGCATATTGTAACAAATGCCATCAAACAATTAGACTAATATATTTTGCAGGCCAAGCAGTGCTATGTATTATCAAGAACATCCACGTCCTCCACCTGCATATCCAACACAGCATCCTTCTCAAATGCAACAACGACCAAATGCGGTTCAACTTGGGCCTACTCAAAGACCGTCCGGTGTACCTGGCTGTATGCAATATACTCCGCAACGACCTCCTCATCATCAAAATCAGCAGCAGTGCCATTCTGGTCCAAGGACTGGTCTTCCATACATTCAGCAACCAACCAGGCCGGCGTTAGGACCGTCACCTCAGAGACATCGTACATCAGTAGCGCGACCACGTATGCCGCTGCTCCAACAAACTTTACAAGAACCTGCTCTAACTCAAAAAACAAATAGTACAATGCCAGCAAAACGCTCAACGGGGCCTAATAGGGAAGTTGAAAAGGCGAAAAAGATAAGATTGGATACTTTGGTACCAGACAAAAACGATGACGCTGATTGTGAGGTGGTTGCTGTAACACAAAAAAGCAAAAATTTGCCACAGATTCAAAGTATTCAGGTAGGTGCAATGTTTAAATATTAAATAGAACTTGGTGTATTATTGTCATTACAGGGAAATGTTGGAGATCCTAATGTAGTGCACTTATCAGATTCCATTACTCTGACGACATTGCCTACCACCTCTCCCAAGCCGAAAGAGTCTCGTGTAGAAGCGAAGGAGGTGGCTGATGTATTAGCTGCTCGAGGAATTACAGTAACAACTGCGTCGCGGTCGAAGGATTCGTCTGTATCCCAGAATGCAGAAAGCAATCCAATTTCTATCAATCTCAACAGTTCCGTATGTATCATACCACAGAGAAAACAAAGTGAATCTGCTTCCACTGTAGACTTAACAGATGAATCTGATGTATGCAAAGAACCAGAACCAGCCCCCTCACATAAAGCAGCAACGATGAATCCGCCTACCGCACCGCCTCCACCAAAACGATGTTCACCTGCTGTGTTTGAATGTCATATGTGTCAATCTAAATTTCCATCAAGCGCACAATTGGTAAAACACCGCAAGTCATATCATAGAACTAATATTGGGCCAGAATTTGGAATTCCTTTGATTGATTTGCGAATACCTGGTATAACACAGCGTTTAACAAATTTTGGAATTTTCCATTATATCCCATTACCAAACACAAATGCAAGTGGCATGTTTGCACTTCCGGTTCTAAGTGCCGATACACAGAAAACCGGAAACACACAAGAGTTGGCGACATCTATGTTGACCCTAGGGCCAATCAAACCCATCAATCCACCCAGACCTTTAGTGAAAAGAGGTAAGCCGCTGGGCGTATCTCAAAAGAATTACAGCAGTTCCTAAATATTATTGTGACTGTGAACAGTAATGGAAAGAATACTCGTTTTTTGTGTATGAATTGCACTGAGAAAATGTGCTTACTACTTTTTACAGTATTTAATTTTGAGACTGCTAATGTATATAATGTTAATTCGAATATGTATTTAAGTTGTTAGAGAGTTATTTGTTTTCAAGAATGTTCTTGACTTTATTTGAATTTAAAATAAATACTATATTATATGTACCGGATTATTTTGTAGAAAATTGTACATTGTACAGTAATCTACCAATCTGTCATTGTTTCGCTAGGCTGAAAATCTTATTATGCATTTCAGAAAAAAAGGGTAAGCCCTATAAAAGTAAAATAGTTTTTTTTTACTTTCCAATGCATTATATTGAAATATTTTAAAATTTGCTATAGAAATAAAATCAGTGTTGTTGAGTGTGATCACTAAATTGGTTCAGTATAGTATTGAAGCCGGCAGCAAGCTGAAAACGTTTTCTAAATCAATATTAAGTGTTATAGTGAAGTTTAATCTACAAAAGAAATCAAATCGGTAAGTAATTGCATGTTAAGTTCACATGATTCCACCCAGAGAACCAAGTATCGCCATTTTGCACGATTTGATTCAGTACGGTTTTTTAATGGTGGGAATAGAATAAATACGTGTATGTTTGTATAAGTTATATCAAGCTATAAATCAGTGTGAAATTGATATTTTAAAAAGTTGTCAAACTGTAAAGTATAATCAGTACAGTGAGTTGTTGTGTATATTAATATACAACAGTGCATAGTTCTGCAGTTCAACCAATGTTTTGTACACAATTACAACAATTGATATATATATATATATAAAACAATTTTTAATAAAATACGTTAATTATATGTTGAAATAGTAGACAATTAAAATTACAGATACCAGTAAAGTAAAGCTGTAGTCGAGGTACCCCTTAGACAAATTGTCAGGCAGAGAAATAAAAAATATATATAAGCTGGAAACTGTTCATTTCTATAAATGACAAGTTGATTAACGTCTCTACGACAAAAGCTAATGTAAAGCTTATTCATTTAAAATTCGATAATTCTGGTATATTATTTACTTTTATACCAAAAACATTTCAATTTCTTCCTATAACTGAACCATTTCACTTATATAAAATAAATATCTTCATATTCTGTATCAATTTCATTTTAGAAATTTCGGAATGTTCGATGGTTCATACCGTTTTTGCGAATATAATTTATGGACTTTACTACGAATATCATAACATTCTTAAAATTCACAACCTAGTTTGGCACGCTCATGTTCCATGTTTGTTGTTTTTTCCGAAAATTGTATTGCTGTTTTGGCAGCCTGCTCTAAAAGTTGTAAACGGCCGCATGCGACCGCGGGTTGCCGTCCCCTGTGCTACAGCAGCGTGCAGTTTATCAAAAATAATTTGACACCGATATTGAATTGTAAATGCGTCAGTGGGCAAGGCGGTTTTACAGATGTCAGTCTAGGAGCGTAGACACTGTTGCGAGTCTGTAAAAACAATATTTGTGTGGATCTGCGTCAGCATTTAGGGTCGAGGCGCTTCAGTTGCATGGTTCTCAACCCTGAATTAATGAAAATTAAGTTTCAATTTTGTAAATTGGAAAAGTCCTAACTGAAAAAGTAAATGCAACAAAAGAATAAAACTAGTGTCGTATTAGGCAACTCTTACTTAGTCAAGTAAACATACGAGAACTTTAAAGCCATTAGATAGACATTATGTTTTCACACAGTTTGTCAGGATCAGTTAACAAATTGTTAAATGTTGTAGAATTATGGAAGTTATGGGACAAACGAAACATTGTATTGATGCATCGTAACCGAAATTTACTCGAATACTAAAATCGAAATTAAAAAAAAACGAAAGGTTCCACAAAAATTTGACCAAAATCGTTTCTTGAGCTAATAATTAACAAAGTGCCGTTAATGTCATATCGATTGGAAATTTGCTGTCGCACATTGTGTGACAACAAAACGACCAAAAAAGGAGGGGCCTTGATCAAAACGTTAAAAACACCTATAAAACAACGAAAGCTTTAAGGCTGTTTACGCGATAATTGTAATATTTCGCCTGCCGATTTGAGAAAGTAGAGTATATTTTAAGAGATAATATGCCAAACGATTTCTTAAACATGGTTGAAATATTTCGTATATCTTTTGATTTAAATCTAAATAGTGCTAGCACCAAACATGCTAATATATTCCTTGTCCAATTAGTTTAACGATCCAAGTTTCGATCACTTGTCACCATATTTGCCCCGCTCCGTAGCTCAATCGGTAAGCCGACACGAGTTTAAATCTGCTGTGGTATATTCAATATAATATATCAAGCCTACAGAATTCAGTCCCAATAAGTGCTAATAACCCTAAGTAGTTGATGCCGTATAATGGAATGGAGGTCAAGTACGGAGTCTGTATCCGGCATGGTTGCAGTACGCTCCAAAAATAACAAACAACTTGTCACCCTAAACCATCTGAGGAGAAGAGTGATGAGTACATATAATACACTTTTTATTTTATATTAAATTAAACAAATTTAAAATTTTACGAATGTTCTAAAACACTTGCATCTATATTATATATCATCTATACATACATCCTTATTGGATAAATAAGTCGTGGTAACATTAGAATGTACTGTTTGAATGTAAGTAAAATATCTCAAACAAAAAATCATTCCAAAATGAAAAATAAAGCTAATTTGAAACAAAAATAGTTTTTACCGGATTCAAGATTTTGATAACCCAAACGTATGCCAAAATTTCGGTGGCTTATTTGTGAAATGCATGTATAGAAAAGTTTAACGAATATCACTCGCACATGTCGTTAACCATCTTCTCCATATCAATTTGACCTAGATCATTTGCCTCACCTTCCACACTAGATTTGTTCACACCAGCGTCCTCATTCATCGCCGAAGTCGGGGTATTAGAATCAGTCTCCATCAAGGTATCATCCGTTTCTTCTAAACCCACTGCAGGCGTAAGTTTCATTAAAACGCTCTTCAATTTGTCATATAATTTTTTAAACGAGTCCAACGTAGTAAAAACATTACGCTTGTTACTCGTGCGGCTAGTCCGTTTCTCGATACTTTCATTTTCCAATTCTTTTATCCATCGCTCAACTTGATCTAAAACTTCCTGACGCTTGATGTAGAAATGAGACACTATCACATCTTTAAAACACGGACATGGGTTCACTAACTGCTCTAACATCGCCCACCGTGTTGTTGCCTGGCAAATATTCGTATTGTACTCTTTGGAGCTCTGTGTTCCAGCTGGTGTGCCCCTGGATCTTTCATATCCTGGTTCATTAAAGTAAGGCTCAGGTACTAGAATCAGCGATTGAATGGAAACCAAGACCTGTAAGAAACTTGAGGTCTGGGCATTCCATTTTTCTTCTGGCCTACCATGCCAAGTATTGAGCACCGAAAGACAAACTTTTCCATCGTTGTACAGATTTGGGTTGAAACGCACACTATGATGACCGGTCGTCTCCAAATTGATCAGCATTGGTGCTAATGGATATTCAGGCGGAAAGTAAATATCAAACTCAAAGCATCCATTTGCATAAGGCGTATCAGAAGGGCCAGTAATGAGAACTTTCATAATATCCAAACGATCGGCATCACACCGAACAAAAACAGAACTACTGTGACTCAGAGGTAAACTAGTTGCGAGGGTCACAGCTTCCTGAGCCAATCGTTTTACTCTAGCAGGATGTGATGTGTCACCGGATGATCTCATATTGTTTTCATAATGATGAGATATTATAAATTTATATCCACCTTCAGGTAGTTCCTCCAACATTTCAAATGTATCTAAAAATTGAAATAATTTTTTACTACCTAATTAGCACTATTTACTATAGGCATTATTTACCAAATTGGAGCTTTTTCATAATCTTCAAATATTGCTCCTCTAAAGAAATGCTCAAAGGTCGATCCAGAATTAATTCCTTGGAGAGTTTCTCATCTGCCTCGACCAACTTTTCAGTAGCAATACTAACTAATGTAGCTGTGAGCTGTATATCGGGCATTAGCATGGCAAGACCCTCATCCCGCTCCACTTCCTCAAGTTGTTCGCCAGATTTATATTTGATTTTCATGTTCCCATTTTTGTTATTAGTTCTAAAAATAAAGGTAAATTATGTCAATTAAAGATTATGTCATTTTCAAATTATAGTATGTACAAATGTGCAACATAAAATAACTCAGAAACAGAAAAACCTACTTTTTGTTACTCTTTAATGACTGTGCTGACCTGAGTTTGGACGCATACGTGTCCACACAGGTTTTCATATTTTGAAGTAATGTGTTGATAGAGGGTTCCTTATTTCCACTTTGAGGTAGAAGCATTATAACTAACTGCGAGCTTACAGCAATTGAACGCAGAAGTCCAAGGGCGGCACGGTAAAGTGGTATATGCCGTGCCATATCCAAAACTAAAAATTTCAAAATTATATTGTAAGAAAACTATATTGCTTTATGGTTATGGTTAAGTAAAAGTACTCACCAGAATCATTTCTCAAATAAGAACACAGGGCAGGTAAAACGGCGCTATTTGCCAAAAGCTCTTCAAACTGTACCGGAAGTACGGTCTCGCCCAATTCTGCAGTATTCTTTCCTTTCGGATTTATGTAACTAGAAAGCACCTGTAACAACACCGTTACATGCTCTTCTTCGCTCCGTTGTTTTAGTAGTGCTTGTTCCACATTCCAACTCTGTTGAGTTGAGCCGGTCCCAAAACCTGTACCCTTAGCCCAGTACAACTGACCTTTGTCATCTTTCATTTTATTATCCTTGTCGCCCTTAGAGTTTTGGGTTTGATGAGTAAAAATACCCAAACAAGCCAGCAACAAGTGTATTACGCCTATGGATATACTTAATCTTCTCAAAACGGTACCATCATCAGTTGATAAAGGTGATGAATCATATAAGCGTTTCAGAACTTCAAAAGGCAAAGTTGGAAGGGTATCAGCAATAGGACTTTGAAAGATATCTCCCCCTTCCCCATCGTCCGTTACTCCCAAAACAAGACGCAGTAAACCATGCGCTCTTTTCATGTCTTTAAGGAGAACCTCTGCATATCCAGGAAGACGTAGAAACAAACCAAACGCAGTTAAGGAATGTGCCGGTACATTTTGGGTAACATTTGTTGATTTTGTGGGAGTGTTTGTTACGAGTCCTTCTTCTATGTCTTCATAAATGTCATCGCTTCCATCTACTTTGATCCAATCTGACTCAGAATTTTCTGAAGCAGGCTTGTCGGTTGGATGGGACCGCATTGTTTCCGGGTATACCGTAGGCAAATGTTGTGCCAACAATGCAAGGCCACCCATTGCACTAAATACTTGCAGAGTATTACTTATAGGTGCCAATGACAGTAGTTTATGTTTGTTGGGGTCTTCTTCGCCTTCAGTTCTACTTTGACATATATGCAAACTCAAGCAAGTTAAATCAACGGGTGCCTCAGTTTCTTCTAGCATTTTCAATATTTGACCTAAAGTTAAATCCAATGGTAACCGATTATCCGATAATATTCGGCATTTCACTACTCGTCCATCCACTATGTCGTTCGCTCTGGTTTCATCAGTAATATAACGCTTCTTTTTTAAAGGAGTCGAAGTTACCAAGTTCCTTGCATCCTTTGCTCGTTTGTCTTTTGCTGTAACTCCAGCTGCCACCGTCAAATCCGAATCGGATGATAGCAAATTCCAAACTTTAGGAATTTCATTGAAAGCTTCCATTTTAAGAGTTGTTGGGCTAGATTTGATAGTAGTTGAAAAAGAAATGTACTGCTCTAAAAGCTCTGCTAAAGTTGTATTGGTACCCAGGAATAGTAATGCGCGGCCGTATGTTTGTTTGTAAGCTGGATGAAGAGGCATATAGGGATGCAGAACAGTTGAATTCATGTATAAGGTTTCATCAGACTTCACACTAACCAAAATTTTCTCGCTTTCTAAGAGTAATTGCAAGATTAACCGTCTTAGGAAACCAGAAATGCCACTTGTTTGTTGCGAAATCACCTCACACAAAACCTTCGCGAGCAAAGTTTGATTGTTTACATGGCACAGGCAACATTTGGATAAGAAGCGTACGCACACTTCCTCCAGGTAAGTATGTTCCACTGATCTTAGATTTGATTGTTTGCCAGCAGTGGTTTTACATAAATATTGCAATAAGGGCAGCCAAAAATGTGAACCCTCTGGAGATCCTAACCAATCGCGCATCAATTTCTCTTCGCAGATGTCCGCAAAAAACTTGAGTATAGCCGTCACATTTTTCAATGTGCACATCGGAGCATTGTGTTGTTTGCCGTCGCAATAGTCGTAAATAATAGTATTGAAAACATGTGGTAGTCTTGAATCCAAGAGCTGCTGAATTACAACTGGCGACCGTCCTACCAATGCCACTGTATCAAGTACGTCGGTAGAAAGAAGTAAGTCATTTATATCTCGAATTATTAAGCGTTCATACCATTCGTAGTTGTGGTCAAAATTATGTTTATTATCGTCAGTCATTCTTTCTGATTCTTTTCTGTCATCTGAAATCGGTGCTCGTAGGTCCGTACATTGATTTGGTATCAGAACACCCAATTTTTGCAACAACAATGGGAAAAATTCCACCTGCACGTAGCACATTGAGCACAACAGTGAATCCAATGCTATTTTAAGCGAACTGTTCTTATCGTTTAATATTGTAACGAATGAGTGAACAATCTCGAAAAGATCAAGAGATATCATTGACTCTAAATAACGAGATCCTCCGACCTTTGCATCCCAAATAACGGAAGCAATAGTAGAGATATACGCTGGGTTGCAAGATATAATGTTGGGATTTTCTAGTGCTTTCAAAGAAGTATTGCATAACCATGTGAAAACTAGGCCCAATCGGTATGAGAAGTCGTCATCCAGGTGAACACATAACTTATGTAGAACTTCACACGCGGACTGGGTCCCTGGCGAGTTCAACAGAACCTTTCCACCAGACGAGTTGTAAAAAATTGTTGTTTCTGTTGTGTTGGATTTGCTCTCCAGTATCATTTTTATAGTTAACTCGGAATTCTCCCGGCTGTACTTGCACATTTCAAATAGTACTTTCCCCAAATTACCCAAATACAATGATGGAATGTGGGTTGGCACTAGTAATAAACCACATAGCGTTGATAAAAAATAAGGAGTAGCAGATGCTTTTCCAATAATTTCATTCTGAATATCGAAGCAGTCTGCGATTGTGCAACAGTGATAAAAAAGCCTCAACCACCCCAAGCTGAATCGACAGTGGGATTCGTCTTCAGTCAAGTTCATTGCTTGTTGTTTATTGCTGCCAAATGCTGAGGTCCCCAAAAGTCGAATTTGGGACAGCCCGATATTGCTCGCTTCGCGCGGTTTATATAGACGTATTTGCACGCAATTCACAACTTCCGGTGCTGGCAAATGCAGTCGAATAAAGGACATTCCACTGGTTGGAATTGGTGGACATGCCGGCACAAGACGAGACAGTCCGTTTGCTGACACCTCTAACGATACCGCAGACGGACATGTAGCAAGTGTACCTTGATGTGGTTGAATGTGTACCTCTCGAAGTAGGATCGCACTAGGAAGAGTGATCGTGAGATCAGCGTAAGCTTCTTCTGGATAAAAGTGGTACGACCATTGAGGTGCGCGTGCCCTCCGATGTGCAGCTTGTCCCCCTTGAATGAGAATTTCAGGCGAGTGAGCTGTCGAAGATGTTGAACACCTAACAAAAATATTCGTTTACAATTCATTTCATAATTAAGAAACATTCAGACAACTTACTTTATGTTTCCTTGTGGTGCAAAGTTAATTAAATTTAGGTTGTTCTCCAAACTAGCTTGCTGCTGTTTTTTGGTGTTTGAAGGAACTCCAATGGCACTAGCATCGGTTCTATTGGTTTGGCCAATAAAATGTTGCATCACTGACGCAATGCTACCCATGAATGAAACAGTGTTGGGTGCGTTGCTACTAGATATTAAAGATTTACAAATAATTTCAATGCCTCCAGCACCCACAAAAGCTTGCAACGCATCAGGAGTCAACACTTGGATAATAAACCAAATCAATGGTTCACTGAGTTGCGGCGTTTGTGAAAGATATTGAATCATAGGAACCATTACATATTGTTTTCGGGTTGCATTACGAGCTAATGTTGATAAGACATTGAAAACAGCATCGCCAACAGTTGCAGAATCCGAAAACGCGCATAATGGATTCTGAATAAGAGTGAAAAAGTTGTTATCAAACATAAATAGAATAACTTTAAATTTTACCTGTGCCTGTATTTGAGTATGTGGTATCATAGACAAAGTGGTCGTCTTACAACTGGCCAGAGCTTTGCAGAATCGAATAACTGTCGGATAATGTTGCAAAACAGTATCCGCCAAGCGTGGTGCATGCGAACTGTCATTCGTATGTGATGGTTCTTGGTTTATTTGCTCAACTTTACTTTCGTCGGTTTGTGGATTTGCCTGATTCTCTCTATCCATATACAAAGTTTGAGTCTAAATTAAAATAAAAAATGTTTTAGTTCTATACTGCATTTTTAATGATAGAAAATACCTGCGCATCTTCATATGGTGTTTTAATTAAATTGACAAGCAATTTAAGTAAATAGATAAGTAAGATATCCCACGATACCGGTTTGTCTTGTTTGTTGTTGTCACCTAATACGGAAGCAAAAATAAAATTGAAAGAATTCACTGTCGATGAATTCAATCGTTCTCCGATATTGACACATTTAATTCTTTCTGCGTTTAAAACATGCGACATTGTCAAAGTACCTAAAAAATGTGAATTAGTATCGTAATATCGTAAATTTCGAATGTACGACTCACCTGTACTCTCCAATATACTCATAGCAATATTTAGATCTGCATTGTTATAGTCAAGACATGCTAACGAATGCAATAATTTACATTGCGCATCCAAAGGTCCTAATTTTGAAGAAAGTGGTCCACCTGGCTGTACCATATGATATACAACTTTAAGCATATGGCTTTTAAATTTATTTCCAGAATTGCTTGCTGGATTCGTTACATCACACCGCATTTGCAGACGAACTAAGAAATCATGCATTGCCTTGCACAACCCTGGCCCAGCCTAGCCAAAAGAAATTTCATAGAATCAAATTCAACGTTATTAAAAAAAACTTACCAATCCCTTATCACAATATTGTATGCCAGCGCCAGACATTAATCGTAGAAACATATTCACAAAATCAGAATGATTGATTATAACTGAAGTATTCCCAAACAGACGACTAAAGTCTATTTCATTCGTTTCGTACAAGGCTCCTTGTTGCACATTGCACATCAATGTTAGTATCTGCAATACCGCGCACCATGTTCGAAGAGTGAGATCTGAGCCATGAGCCACTGTTGTAATCAAGCTGGAAATAGCTTCATTGCTGAGTTGTATAAAGGGTATCGTAGTCGGATTGAATTTTTCATCGAATTGACAATTAAGCGTAAGCCATAGTTGCAAAATTTGTTCAATTTTAGAGTATGATTGCAGTTCTAGGTTTGTAAAGAGTTTATCAAAGCAACTTGCGAGCATACTGGTGTCCCTTGATGGTCTTTTTGTCTCTTCCCTAAATGGCGCCAGCAAACGATTAGGCCACTTCGGTACGGTGCATTCTAACTCCACCAGGTTAGCAGGTGTGTTTAGACTTTGTAGAAGAGAATAAATATTGTAGTGTATCAAACGCCGAAGTGTCATCTCGACCTGCAACTCCACGCTAACATTTAGCCGTTGATCCATTGCACAGGAGCTACCGTAAGATGAATGCGACGCTTTCGGACCCTTCTTTAATAGTGATCGGCCGCGCTCTATGACTTCATCTAGAAAGTCTTCAATTTCAGAGTCATCTGATTCGAACACTGATGGAAGATGATTACTATTCATGCTGGTTTTACCTTGTTTAACAACAGGTTCGGAAATAAAAGCATCTTCAATTTCAAAATCACACAAGGATCCAACATCTCGCATAACATCTGTAATCAAAGTTTGCACACATATAACATATTCATCTGGTCTTTAATTCTACAAATAAACGCGCACCCGAATTCCAACTCGTTGAAGGTGTTATGATCTCAAATTCTTTGTTCGTAGGAGTTTTGCCAATCTCCAAACCATCTTGGAGCAGGCAAGCCAGAGCATGTGTAACAAATGGAAGATCAGAATTAACGCCAATATTAACCAATTTTAACATTTTCTCATCATCCAGATATTCATCCATTGCGAGACTCGACAATTTTATGAGTCGAGCAATGACCTACAAGATTGCAGTTTAATATCATTTTAATAATATTATATTATCCAATTCCTCGATTTACCTTGCACGATAAAACAAACAAGTCCGCAGAGCAGGAATGGTCAATGGATAATAGCAACGTCAAAAGTCCTTTTACAACGACCAAACTATGCATGGCGTCGACATACTGCGGATCTTGAATAGGGAGAGTTTTATCCCCAGTATCAGTAGGTGTGTCTCGACGTCTCCTCAAGGCAGGTTTAGTAGAATTTTGTGGCTGAATGTATGGCGGTGCTAAAGAAATTTTAATACTCTTTTTGATGTCCTTCATTTTATCCAGCATTAGTGTGGTACCTTTGTAAGCTTCTTCCATTTTCTCAACAAGTTCTTGTGCAATCTGTTTATGATCCAATGTGTCCAATTGCTGCTTATAGAGTAAAAACTTCTTATGCAATTTACGTTTATAAGTGGAATTGGCAGTCTCGGCAGGTTTTCCAGTAAATTCACCGGTAACCCAATCCCACCGGGTTGCGTTTGGCATGGAATTTTTAGACAAATCCAATTGCAATGATAAAAATAACAATAACCAGTTTAATAATGATAGGTCTATTGTCACACCAACCAATACTGAGCTATTTTCCGTTAGTGAGTGCAAGGTTTCTGCGATTACTTTCAGGGTAGCATCCAGAGCAACACTTCTCTCCGAGCAACGCTTGACAAGATAAGCTAAAAGTATAAAAACCCGGTCTTGTGGAAAGATATTGGTATAAGAAGACGAGAACATTTCTGCCATCGTACGCGATAAAAAAATGCCCCAAAACCCTCGTTTTCTACATGAATGGTCCAATACAGTTGCAGCTAAAAATTGAAGATGTGACTGCTGTGAAATGCAATAACCCTTGAAGAGTTTTTCAGCAGTTTCCATAGAAATTCTGGGTATAACGTCTAATATCAAAATAATTTCGAAAAGAATTTCTGCTATAGAACGTAGTTTATCAACTGGTATGTCCGTAGGTAGTTCTGGTTTGTTCGATATGGAGTAGATTTGAGTACCTTCAACACGATTAATAACCGTTCTAACAGCATTCAACTGTCGCTGGTATGTAATAGCTTCCTGATAGGCATTATATATCCTTACATTTTCCAAACCATTGCAATTTTGTTTATCTTTCATAATTTCCATGTAGGCATTCAAATGTGCCGTGTTGGTCGTATCGGACATCAAAAAAGGATCTAGCAAACGCTTTAGCTTAGAACACGATAAACTATAGCGACAGGATACATCCTCAAATAACATTGATAAAAGGCCGAGTTGTTTCTCCAATTCAGCAGATTTGGCGCCTGCAAACACATTTGCGTATTCGCGCGGAATTTCATCATGCAAAACAATCATATGTCCGTAATATGATCCAACAGGAATCCGGCAGCGTGTGGGAGCTAGACCGTATTTGCCAACGACAGTTATTTTCAAATATCTGCACAGAGGTGGTGGTTGTAGATCTGTGAGAACTAAATTCTTAGAACCAATGTCCGTCGCATGTACTAGACGTTGGGAATCAATTTCTTCTCCTTTAAGCCATATGTCAATACTTATAGAAAGTAATTCCGATGAACCAGGCAGAAAAATGTCCGTTAAAATCAATGGCTGACCAAAATCCAAAATAACAAATCTTCTAGCCCCCGAGTGCATACGTTCCACAACTATAACTTGCGAAGGCGGTGATACCAACAATTGCTGCCATGCCAATGGCTTAGATGGAAGAAGGGTTTCTTCAGCAATGTACTTTGCTGCAGGAGGTTCTTGATTAATTGGAATAGTTATGTCTTCAATTCCATCTAAAATTATACAATTAAGGGGCCACTTCAATAGAAATAGTTATTACTCACTTATTTTTGGATCATCAGCATCGCTGAACATAACCACTGCATCGCCATTGTAATTTGAAAATGAATTCTCTATCTGACTTAGAAGAGGCAGCTTTCCAGTCATACAATCAGGATAAACAAGATTGAAATCCTGAAACAATTGTTCAATCTCCATCTTTTTAGTGCTGCCAGTTGCACCCAAAGACTGAGAGACAGATAACGGTAAATAGCTGTGTATAACTCCTGCCGACCCAGCATCAGCTCTTTCAACCCTTGTACCATCACTGGCAGATGTACACGTAAAATGTAACGCTTCTGTTTCCAGCAAGCCACGGAAGAACATTGAAGGAGCAAGATTCTTAAATTTGGTCTTGCATTCACCCATATTAAGCATGACATCTTTGGGATCAAGATGATCCTTATTCATAGCAAAGATAGTGGGAAATTCAGCTAATTGTACTGGCGTTTCTCCGGCCACAGCAGTGGCATAAGTCAGAGTCGTACTGCTACTCTTTTGGGGTAAAGGTAATTCGGCATCAAATATTTCTGGTTCCAATGGTGTTCCATATAAGCCGTACCGACTCCGAAGAATCATGTGATAAGGATTAATGCGTGCTGTAATTTGTTCCGCAATATTTGTCAATAAAAATATAAGTTTGCATGAAATTTGCTTGACCAGATCACTGTTCTTCGTAACTTTGCTTAACAATGTCATTAACCAATGCAGTGAACCAGACGACCGAACGCCATAAACGTTGTCCAGAATTTCAGTAATGGATGTAAGCACGGCCAAATCAAATAAGTCGAAAGATGCTTCGTTTTCACAAAGATGCAAAGCGCCACTGAAAAAAATAAAAATGAAGTAGCAAATAATAAGTAATGTATAATTAAAAATAAAACTTACTCGGAACAAGTTACTAATAATTTTACACATTTATGAGCAGTAGATCTAAACCCATGAATTATGCAACTATCAAGCAGTCCGGTCATATAGCTCGCTACCACCCTTAAGAATTCGACCTGTTGAGTGGGAGCCGATCCATTCGCATTACGATTTCTTGCCATTCGGACGGTTGCTACCCAATTTAAAATATCCAACGATAATGATTGTTCTTCTTTGGTTTTGTTCTCAATCACAGTCAACAACAAGTTCGTGACAAAAGACAATGATTCCAACATAGAGCATCGCAACGATCGTTCATGTGGTATATCTGTATGAGTACTGCTATAAACAGTTATACTGATCTCATGCAATGCATCGCATCCCATATAATCCCCCGATGTGGAAGAACTCATAGCACGTTTTACGCGAGGTCCTTTAGCGTCATCTTTTCCGCCTACCGCTTTCATATGTAGCAATAAGTTACGATTGCGAAGTTTAAATAGTTTGGGACTTGTAAGCGATACATAACCAGACAACTCAGATAAATCAATGCACGAATCAATTGCGATAGGTCCAGCGAGAATTTCAGCATTATGCGATCTCAGATATTCCTGAGAGGTGACAGGATTCTGCATATTTTGCAGTTGATCAAAATTGACAGTGTCATCCACAGAAAAGGTGACTTCTCGCCGAAGACCAATACTCGTCGTGTTCTGCCGAAGTAAAGTAAACTCAACTTTTGGGGTAGAACTATGTAGAGTAAAACTAATGTCAACATGTCCGACACTGATTGGAGTTGGTAGTGTTATTTCAATTATGTGTTCATCCCATGTTGTTGTATCAGTTTGTAAACGGAAAGACTTTGTGATTTGTTCCTTTTCATTTTGTATGTGTTGCGGGTGCCTTCGTTGGCGTTGCGCTTGTTGCATTTCAGTCCAACAAGGAGGCACAACAGGGTTATAGCCACCTTTAAAAACTTCAAATTCGCAAAGTTGGCGAAGACGTTTCAACTCCGAATGAACAATACTCTCAGGAGGTTCATGAAAACAACGTGTAGCTTCTATAGAATCATGACTATCAGCATTCTGTGAACTGAGCCCGGTTGTGTCACTACTATGACCAAAAAAGTCTTCTTCTTCGTGTTCTTCTACAGAGTCTGTATCCGTATCTGTCAACGCAAAGAAATGCAACGAACCGAGTTCAGTAGATGCACATAATCGCTCTAAACCTAAAATCAAACAAACCATATTTGTATAATCCCAAACAATGTTATTGAACATTCTCTACGTTTCACTTACTATTGCAATAAACGGCAGACACAAACTTCCGAGAATCTAATTTTGCTTGGGATACGGTAATTAATGAAGCCAAATCAATTATTCTCACGGCTCCGTCGGTGCAAACCATAAGCGCAAGTCCTTCCGCACTACCTAACGTGTGCTCCACATTTTTATCCAAAAAGTTAATGATATTTATTTCCACTGGAGTCTCATTAAAGTTCAATTCACGCACTATTGTTGGCTGATCATGTACTTTCACCATTTTACCATCTAAATTTAGGGTGTACAATAAAAGCATAGAACTATTAATATCACAATTTGTTCTTAAAACAACTAAAATGCTTTTGCCGTCCGGTGTTGGTAGTATATCGGACACGCACAAATCTTGTCGATTTTTATATGCGAGTGGTATCGAAATGCATTGCACAGCCCTCGAGTAGTTCAATTTTTTTCCACTTCCGGAATTCTGCAAATCTACGATGTGATCTGATATGCTTTTTTCCACAGGTTCATTTGTCGGCACTTGTCCGTTGATGGTGCTGTATTCAAACGGAAAAATAATGGATGTTGCTTGCGTAGTGTCCGTCTCACTTTGCTGTGCATCCATCGAGATCACTCTAGGCCCAGAATGTTGCTTGGGGTTGTTATTGGACGATAAGGACTTCGGAATGTAAATATCGTCAGTCTCACCTGGTATTATGCTCTGGTACCATTGTGTGAATCCTTGTTTCAGCAGATAGTCATCAAAGGTATGTTCTGTTTTAATTAGTTCATGTTCATTAGGTACAATAAGCATTTTTTTAGGTTTCTTCTCAGTGTTTGCAGTATTTTTATCCTCCATTGGTGGGACTGTAGACCTGACTTCTGGTGGCGACTCCACATCAACATCTTTTATATACAGAAAGTCATACACAACAAGATAGATACAACTCATTTTTGAATTGAAATCTTGGCTGTCATCCACTTCCATGATATTTACGTCCGTTTCCCCTAGCGTCATATTCGTTTCATTTTCTCCACATTTGATAGATAATCCACAAATAATTGTTGGTCTTATAGCTTGTGCTTTGACATTTGAATTCAATTTAATTTTTGAATTAGATTTATAGTTTTTATCACCTGCGATTGCTAGTGCTGTGATTCTTTTCTGTATGGAGTTATCATCAATCCCATCTTTGCGCATTCCCGGGAGACCAAAATCTTGCGTGTACTTTTCAAGAAGATGAGAGTCATAGGTTTTCACGTAAAATACGTGCGTACGTTTAACTTTGCCGGAAACATCATACACTGCTATAAGACCATCGGGATTAGCGGTCGCAATCAAATGTGATACGGAACTTGCTCCCAACGTCGTAACTTGTGCACCCCTATAAAATTACATTTCCATATTAAGACAGTATACTAATTATACAATTAATTCTGCTATACCTGTATGTACAATCTACTGCTGGGTTAGTTGCATATGTGACCGACAAAGGAACATTTTGCGTATACTCTCCCATAACAAATGGACAAGTTGGCGAATGTCGCTCGTGTTCATTCCAAGGTTCGTCTGTTCGTTCCCAACTTACTAAGCACACTGTGCATGTGAAACACATTGCTCTATCATCACCAGCAGAGTTGGGTTGATGATAAAATCCTGCCTGAGCCATCTGATCAGGTAGGGCCCACCTGAATAGATTGAATTATATGACTGAAATGTATAGAACAAATTTACAACTCACAGATAATCCATGTGGGGCCAATGGGCAAAAGTCTCCCTTCTTTTTGCTTCACTAGCCATTGCTTTTCTGTTGGATGCTTGTGCAGTTTCACCCATTAGCTCAGACACCCTCTCCTGCATTTCAGACACTACACTGATTTCTGGATTGTGCTGGTTCTTTAACATCATATCACTAAGCAAAGTTGTTGTAACAAACCCAATATATTCTAAAGGAACATCCAAGCACACAGTGTTCCACTAAAAAATACATTTGTCAGATTGGTAAATTTTATCTCATTAAGATTATATGTACCTTTTGTGCTTTAATGCCCTTCTTATTCTGCTTTTGAGCATCTTGAATTTTAGAAGTTAACTCATCAAATACACAATCCACTCCAGATGATGTTCCTCTCAAATATGCTAAACATTGTTTTAATATTATTGCCTAAAAACCACAGTTGACATAAATCCCCAACAGATCTGTAAAGAAAATTTCTCACAACATACCTCTGAAAGCAAAAGCTCAAACTTGGCATTCTGATGTAATCCACTTGCAGTTTTTTGCAAGATTGTATCTAGAAGAAGCACTCCATTGTAATCAGATCGTATTCCCAAAGACTGACCATCACAAAACAGTACCCTGTCCTGAATATGTATGTATCGACAGAATATGTTTGAACAATTATTGGCTACAAGTATATGACATATCAAAATAATACAAATATTTTAATCATCACTTCCAATTATCTTATATTTCATTTACCAGACAAACTCGTTGATTGTAGAACCAGCCCCGAGTTGACATCCAGCACACGCACAAGCCCTGAATTTGTACATATCAAAATTACGTTTAATGTGGGATGATAGACTATTTGCTTGAGGTCGGTGTCGGCATTTAAATAACCGTCTTCTTTCAACAAACAAGGTACCTCTGCCATTTTGCTATAGACGCCCGACCAGACCAATACATCTTGCGCCATCGAAAAGATTTACCATTCCATTAATTTTGGCAGCTCATCGCCAACTTTGCTGCAACAATGAACAGGCTGACAAACAGTCCGCCAATAAACACACTGCCAATCCAACCATCCGACTGAACGACTTGAATCCAACCAATCCTACTGATTGCTTGCCGAGCCCGTCACTGGTCCTGGTCCTGTAAGCACCAGGGGGCGCTATTTAGAACTAAACGAAAAAAATAAAATGCGATGCTTCAGTTGCTCACTAGATTTACCTATTGACATTGAATACTGGATTTACCAGCCGAAGCTACTGAGCCACGCGAGTCCAGTATGTTCCCACATTGTATAACGGTATGGAAAAGAACGTGGTTGTCTCACTATATGACCAAGGTTACCACTTTACGTAGAGATGAATATAATAAGCTTTTACACAAGCTTTATGCAGGAAATAAAACTAAAAAAAATTATATTTAAAAATAAATTTACATTTCATAAATAGCGCAGGGTGCGGTTCTTGCTGCAATCTATTGGTTCACTAACACTTGCGGAGGAACCACGCGGCAGCCACAAACTTAGATATACGTGTACAATATTATTTATATTATAAAATCAAATTATGTTATGTATTAACTTTATCTAAAACCATCGTAAATTATAAGAAAAAAGCAAATTACTTTGTATTTTTGCCTCGCTTGCCACTTTTAGACGAAGTGTTTAAAAAAAAGTGTCACAAGAAAAGCTTTCTGGCATGGCTTTATGGTTATGAAGTGCAAGAGAGAAGTGAAAAATACGCCGCCTAAAGTTGAGCGAGACCACCGAAGTCAAAAATCAAAAGCTATTCTTTGAAATTTTAAAATCAATGTCAAACTATGAATGGAAGAACCCTCAACAAATGCTTCACAATAATTTTAAAATCATATTAAATTTGACTGTAACAATATTCAGCATTGTAATAGCCATAAGTAAGATAATAGTTTTATTATCTATATGTAAACTTGATTTAGTACTTATCATATTTTATATAGTTACAATAGCTGATAAGTATTAATTTCCGTTTTATGTGTCGCCACCTCACATGCCATCCATGAACCATTTCAATTTTGAATAGCTGGTACAGTTAATTATCTCGTAACGCTCACTTTAAAGAAGGAGTCTGTGGATTTTCTCTGCTGACTGGTACAATTGGTAGCGCTGGTTTTACCAACATTAGCCGTTCATTGCGGTCGCCCGTCTCGTGCGTTGTTCTGGAATAGTCTCAGTTAGAAAATCAGTGATTTATTTTTCGAAAAAATGTTTCCAGGACGTGCCCCATTGATTGTTTTAAGTAAGAAATAGGAAATTCTTATTTTCTGTACATTTCTGATAAGTGTTTTTGCGTTCTAGGTCAAAATACCAAGCGTGATTCCGGGCGAAAAGTTCAGGTGGAAAATATAAATGCCGGAAAGGTAAAACACGTGCGCTATATAAAGATTTCGAAGAATACTATTCCTAATGAACATTTAAGTTATTTATCCAAATTTAAATGTTTATATGTTTGTAAATGTATCATTTTGTTTTATAGCAAATTGCTGATGTTATCAGAACATGTCTGGGCCCACAAGCCATGTTAAAGATGCTGATGGATCCTATGGGTGGAATTGTTATGACAAATGATGGAAATGCTATTCTTCGAGAAATCACTGTACAGCACCCAGCAGCAAAGAGTATGATTGAAATTGCGCGTACTCAGGATGAGGAGGTAATTTTGTATATATTTTTCTCCATATAATTTATTATGATTGGTTAAATTTAGGTTGGTGATGGCACCACATCTGTGATTGTGTTGGCTGGTGAAATGTTGGCTGCAGCAGAACAATTTTTGGAACAACAAATGCACCCAACTGTTATAATTCGCCAATATAAAGAAGCCCTGGAAGAAATGGTTACTCTTCTTGAAGGTCCTCTTAGTATTCCAATTAACAAAGATGACAAAACAGCATTTGCCAATGTTGTAAAGGGTTGTATTGGTACTAAGTTCATTGGAAAGTGGGCAGACTTAGCTGTAAACATTGCTCTGGAAGCTGTTAATACTGTTATGCTAACTGAAAATGGGCGTACCGAAGTTGACATCAAAAGGTATGCTAAGGTTGAAAAAATTCCTGGTGGTTCCATTGAAGAATCTCAAATTTTGTCTGGTGTTATGGTTAACAAAGATGTTACTCACCCAAAAATGAAGAGGCGCATTGAAAATCCACGTATTATTTTACTCGATTGTTCTTTGGAATACAAGAAAGGAGAATCGCAGACTAATGTTGAAATTAGCGGCGAAGCTGACTTTACTCGAATGTTGCAACTTGAAGAAGAGCATGTTAAGAAGCAATGTGATGAAATCATTGCTCTCAAGCCTGATCTTGTGTTTACTGAAAAGAGTGTCAGTGATTTGGCGCAACATTTCTTGTTAAAGGCTGGCATAACAGCTATTCGCCGCGTCAGGAAGTCGGACAACAACCGCATTGCTCGCGCATGTGGCGCTACAGTTGTTAATCGAACAGAAGAATTGCAGGAGTCCGACGTAGGCCTTGGATGCGGTTTATTTGAAGTGAAAAAACTCGGTGACGAATATTTCACATACATTACAGAATGCAAGGACCCGAAAGCTTGCACCATTTTGCTTCGTGGTGCTAGCAAAGATATTTTGAATGAAATTGAGCGCAATTTGCAGGATGCCCTACAAGTTACAAGGAACATCGTCCTTTCCCCAAGGCTGGTTCCAGGTGGCGGAGCAATCGAGATGGCTCTATCACAGCATTTAGTTAGGAAAGCAACTCATGGCCCATACAGAGCAGTTGCGCATGCACTGGAGATTATTCCACGTACTCTTGCGCAGAATTGTGGCGCCAATACTATTCGAACTCTGACGGCCCTCAGAGCTAAGCATGCTGCGCATTCCGATGCGACCAAACCATGCAGTTGGGGCATTGATGGTGAGTCCGGTGAACTATTGGAACAAAATGAAACTTCTGGCGTTTGGGAACCATTGGCTGTTAAATTACAAACGTATAAAACTGCTGTGGAGACTGCAGTACTCTTGTTGCGTATTGACGATATTGTGTCAGGATCCAAAAAGAAGGGAGGTAACGAACCACCTAAACCCTCCGAGATGGCACAGCAAATGCAAGAATAAGGTGCATTTTTAAAATGTAATCATAATATACTAATCGCATTACACCTTACTTCATCGCCTAATGTATTCTATCGCTAGTTTTTCACAATAAAGTTGTAACAAACTATTTGCTCCTTTATGATTTATTTTATATTCAATACTATTTTCAGTGAATTGTCTATAGGATAATGAGGATCCTGCCGAAGTAACTTAAATTTTGAGCCAATATATTACGCCTTTTTCTGTGGCAAGTATAGTACCTGTCGCCATAAAGTGGCAAATGATTGTTTATTTCGTTTGACGCTGGGCAATGATAAATGTAAATGTGCCAGGTTGAAAAACTTCGGATCTTCATGTATGTGGTGAGGAGATTCAGGACACCATAAAAGTCAAAAGTGTTACCACATAGGTTTATAAAGATATAATAATTCGAAGCCAAGTTAATTTAATAAAAATATTTAATAACTCTAATTAGGTAACAAGTATGGTGGTACCCAAAGTAACGATTGTTAGATATGCGAAATGCCTGAAGATGTATAATTGACACGCCGCTCACTAGTCAAGAGAGCGCACTATACTCTATAGGAAAATCAATATTTACGCACGTAATAGCCGCCGCCGCGACGGCCCTTTGACCGTTCAAGCCACCCCTACAGTAGTTGAAAACATGTGATCCACCACGCACTGTAGAAGTCTACAGAATGCCAAGAAAAATAAATTATCACGTTGTCTACGCGACTGGTATGTATAAAATATTACAACAGTGATACTTTTACAATATAATATTAAATGATTGCAAAAGATGAAGACCCCAAATACAAAGCCTTTGAACTTAACGCACACGGACCTACAGTACGAGGATGGCAGAGCGGAAAGAATTGCGAATATCCACAAGAGTTGATTCTACAACTAGAAAGCAGGGCGTTACTTAGCAAAATTCAAATATTAATGCACCAATATTTAATTCGTACGTACATCTAAAACTGTAAAGTGCACTTAGAATGAATATACTTTGTTCTTTGGTTTTAGCTTCCAAGATTGAGTTATTTTCAAGCAATGAAGATACCAACACTGTGACTGACGTGGCTTGCATCTCCTGGGAATATTTAGGATATATTACATTGTCAGACAACCAAAGCACTTGTTTCAAAAGTCGGGAATTGAAGTCCGCAAACGTGCCAAAAATATTAGCATCCTTCGTTAAACTGCGAATTGGAGAGAATCATATGAATAGTTATAACATACATAATCAAGTAAGAATAACAAATTACATATTAATACTCTTAATAAAACACCGTTTCTATTAAATAATTGTTTTATTAAGTAAACTTCTAATAAATCAATAAATGTTCATGAATGTGATACTTTGTAGGTCAGTCTGATTGCTATCAATGTATTGGGAATTGAAAAGGAGAATAAAAGCAAGGCGTTGGATGGAAATGATGCAAAGTGTGTAAATAAATTGGATGCCATCTTACGCGATCCCGAGTATTTTTCACCTTTTGACGATCTTGCTTTCGACATGTACGTTGACGTGGATGTAGCAAAAATAATAAGAGATATGGAATTAATGAAACATATAGCTGTAATAGGTAGATGAGCAGTGATTAGCAATATTATGAGAGTAAATACACTTTATGTCGCAGGCGAACGATATGAGTACGCACGCAAGTTAAAACTGGCAATGGAACATCTGCGTAGTGCAGGAGAAAAGCTAGGCAAATATGAGCTGGAAAAGAAACACGCGATTGAAATGGAAGACTACGAACGCGCCGGAATTAAGAAAAATCAAATGGACGATTTTCGCGCCGGTGTTTATCAACAACTGAATATTGATCAATTGCTAGAGGTAAAAGGGATTTGTACGAAGAACGACGAACCTGATGACACCGGAGATAAATTATCACCCATATTAAAAATATCAGATAGCAAATGTCAAACACCATCCGGCCAACATATTTATCATGCGCCACCGTCCCCCCTGCATAAGATGCAAAGCCCGAAATCAGCATCGCCATCGATCGGAAGTCCTACCGGCTTGCAGCAGCGAGGGTCGTTTCGCAGGAGAAATAAGTCAGCCGGATCTATAGTCAAGTCCACCTATGAGCAATACGAAGACAAGCCGCTGCCAACATTGAGGCAGTGAGTTTCATAATAGGTTTAGTTTCAAACTGTTCCATATTTCTTATATAAAAAGCAGAGTTTCTTCTAGTTCAGCCACAAACGAATTCCTTCGAGACTGCCAGCTTGAAATGGAACATCGAACTACTTCAAAACTTACTGAACGTGAGCGAAAACAAGCTGCCTTGCCGATTCTAGTTTTCGGGGCGGATATTGTGGAGAAATTCTACTCCAAGCACTATCTTGACAAAGAAGAAGGGCTAAATCGTTTAAAGGAAGAATTGTTGACATATGATAATACTCGTATGCATACAGCAAATAAAACTGGGAGGGCCGCAATTTTCCTACTACATCGCGCTTTGCGGGATAAGGTTTTTAGCGTATATAATTTGGCAAACGAAGTTATCAGATTATATTTTGTGCAATATGTGCCAGGAAGGTAAAACTATAAATATGTATAATAAATTCAAAACATGAATAAAAATCACCTTTTTTTCAGAGTATCACCCGCGGAGGTCTCAAGAAGTGTGGATAAGTTACTCCCGGAATTGCTGACAAAATCCGGGGACACTAGTGCACGTATTCATCATATGGCTGTCCACACAATTCTTACCATGGCTGATTGCAAAAACGTTAGGTATATAAAAAATATGTATTTTTTGTGTGGAGCTTAATGTTTTAAGATATTTTAGGGAGTTACATATTATTCCAGCCCATTTAAGTCGTCCGATTATAAGCAGCACGCATCCACGTTTGGCTCTAAGCCGAGCTGAAATGGTCGAGCAATTGATCATCAGTCAAAGCATTTCTACTGATAAACAGAGGTAACAAAAGTGTAGTTAAGTTATTGTTACACCTAGAATAAAATGATTCGGAATTTCTTTGTGATGATTTTTAGTGGACTGACATGTCGCACCTTATCAGAGTTTGGCTCAAGTGGTTTACATCATCCGGCAGAAGCCGTTCGAAAAGTGGCCGAAAGAATTTTGGTTTTAGTTTATAAAGTTAATCCCCGTTTAGTGCGTAAACAATTACCACCAGATGATGATATTACTAGAAGAAACCTGCTATATCGGCAACTGTTTCACGAGTTCGATAAAATTGACTTACATGTGAGTATAATAATTCTTATAATAGTGCTATGACTATAGACAATAGGGTTCCCATAAGACTGACGATTTATTTACAAGGAACCAAAGTAGACAAACTCTCAAATATATATGAGAATTTTCTAATGTGCATAAGATGTATTTTTAATTCACAGAGGAAGAAAGAATTGATGGAGCGAAATCGTGTGATACAAGGAAATGTACATGAATCAATGAGTCCAGAACCGTGTTATAACGGAGGAATTAACAAATGTCAAAGTAGCATGAATATTGCGAGTCATGCCAAAGGGGATTCCGAAAAGAGTAACTACAGTTTGACAAAAAGTTTGAGTGGCGGAAATATCGTAAAAATCAATCATGCGAATGAAGAGAAAAACAGTGGAAGTGGTATTTCAACTCCAAGCAACGGATCTAAAGATGACGATGACAAGTAGAAGCTCATTCTGAACATGCATGAATTCGATCTGATATAAAATCTAATTACAGGCGGTGCATTTTTTGTGGACAATCAGAAGTTACTATATTTGCTATCAGTAATTCCATGAACTCACATTACTGGCGATCGTGTCCAATGCTTGTGCGTTGTGCAGAATGTAGCCAGGTTGTCGAAGTGGCTGCGTTGACAGACCATGTTCTAATTGATTGCGAGCATCGTGAGAATTACACGCAATGTGCACAATGTACTGAACCAGTAAGATTGGATGAGTTACAAGAACATGAATTGTGTTGTACTGGTATGCATTTTATAAAGGCAACTAATGAAATTATCTACAATGCATTTCATTTTGTAGAAGTTGCGGAGGGTTGTAATAGATGCCCACTTTGCCATGAAAATCTTGAAGATGAAGAGTTTGTTTGGAAAAAGCACCTAATGGGGGAACGTCCTTGTACGAAGCATTCGCGAATCAAAACTACAATTACCAAACAAGTCAAAATTAAAATTTAATCGTACAGATTTTTATATCCGTCTGTAAATTTTATTTACCCGTTCGCCATTAAAAATCTATTTTGTATACCATAAGGCGCACCAATTAACTCTAAATCTTACAAGGTTTACCGTAATCAAAGACGTCCAGAATTCGATTGAAGTATTCAATATTTAGACTAGTGGTATAATTTTGCACATTGCTTAAATGCTAGTTTAAGCATTCATAAATTATTAGTCGCTTTAGGCAGTATAAATTTTCAAAATATTACCAGACTAATTTATGTAGCCAAAGATAGACTCATAGTTAAAGATCATTTATTATTGTTGTCCTCAATTTAGTGATAACAAGTTAAAAAATAAATCCTTTACTCACTCATTCTTTTGATTCAGATTCACCTGGTTTATCCGTAGATTCATTTTCTTCATCTTCCTTTTCACATTCTTCATCAGCATTTAATTTTTGAAATTTATTTTTTTCTGTCGACATTTAAAATATTAATTATACATAAAAAGTGTTATTAATATTAATTAATGCTTACCATACTTAGTCACATCTTCACCCAATAAGCGCAATAAATGAACAGTAGAACATTGCGCCATGTACACTCTGAGTGAGTGTGTGCCTCTCCACCCACTCAAATGCAGAACAAACGTTTCCGAATCTAATCCATGATCGTCTTTGCTTCCATTTTCTGTGTAAATCAGTACACAACTGCCCGAATCAAAATCTTTACATTGTTCTTGAATCTCAAGAGACAATTCTCCAATTTTAGGCGATTTCTCGGGAACATCATTAAGTAGCAAAGTCACCAAATCTGCCCTTGGAATCGAAATCTTTCTATTCTCTCCAATCGTAGGAAAGATGCTCTCTAATCCATCTTGGGCAATACGGAAAGGACACCTTTTCATATTCCTATTATCAGTACGCACAAAAAGTTTAACGCCCGAATTAATAAAGCGTATTGGACCCTGATTTGCAACAATCAAATCTCTCACTGCTGGTGATGTGTAATAAACATTCTTCTTTTTACCACTGTGACACCTAACAAGTAAACATTTTGAATCAAAATCATTGTCAATGTTATAAAAGTCCTTAATTTCTTTGTAAACTGGTTCGTCTTCAGTAAAGAATACGAAGGGATCTTCTTTAAATCCATCTTGACGCCTTCGTTTTCGCTGATTTTGTGGTAATTTTGGGTCGAAATCTTCCTTTTTGGCTTCCTCTGGTTCGACTTTAAATGATTTTTCTTTATTGGAAAGTGGTTTTATCTTTTGAAGTACAGCGACGAAGAAGGCACCTGTATTTTGTTGATGTGGCAGAATTCGAATACTGCAAATAAACCCAATTATTATCTTAATTAATCTTTGGTAGAATCGTATTTAAAGCTTACCATCGATTCAAATTATATTTCTTCTTTTCAAGATCAGTTTTGGGTGGAAACATTTGTGGTCGTATTGTCGTGGCCCATTTTGGATCAACATCTTCAAAAGTATCATAGAACTCTAAATTTCTTGTGCCTACCGGCCAATAGTCCATACCAGACGAATACTTTAAACCTGGCAACTCTGAAGTAACGTCAACCAATTCCATTGCACCATCCGCTTCAGATAAAATTCGGTGAATAACGGCTTCATTCTCCAGCGGATTTAATGAACATGTTGAATAGACTATCCTCCCACCAACTTTTAACAGTTCACAACCACGTCGTAAAATACGATTTTGAATTCTATAAATATGAAAAATTTACTAATTTCCACACTTATACTAAATGTTTAAATATACCCATGAAGATTAATTCCATTTGCAGGAGTCCATTTAGCCCAAATGTCTGGATTCTTTCGCAAAGTTCCATCCCCAGAACATGGTACATCACAAAGAATTCTATCAAATTGCACCTGCTCTAGAACACCATTAACTGTCTCACATAAATTTGGCAAAACAGCACTATCATGGTTGATAACAGCCAGACAAGGAGAATTTAGTCTTTTTGCTTGATGAACCAACATATAACATCTCTTATTATCCACATCATTAGCAATTACATATCCAGATGGAACTGCAACATCATCAGCATGTAAAAACTCAAGAAGTTGAGCTGTTTTAGATCCAGGTGCAGCACACATATCCAATACTTTATGATGTGACTGTACATCCAATACAAGTGGAGGAATCATGCTAACTGTCTCCTGTCGTGAAATTGTACCATTCATGGTCTCAGAAACCAAAAAATTATGCAGTTTGTAAAAAGCTTCTTCTCTGCGAATCTCTTTCTTTGTAATATTCATCTGCCATGCCAGATTGTTGGGATACCATGGTAAAGAAAACATAGATGTATTCATTGCTTCATTCTTATCAAGCAATTCTTGCAAATATTGGCCTTCAACAATATCAACCATTTTCTTTGCTTCACATTTAGATCCAGTGATTCTAAAAGTGGTAGGTAAATCTGATTTCATATATTTTAAGAAATCATCCCATTCACTATCTCCACAAACTTTGACATACTGTAAAATTGTAAGTGAATAAAAATTGAATTGAAAATTAATATAAAAAATACATATTGTTGAAAATTTGCACTATAACACTTACTTAAAATTGATTGGTAAAACGTTTTCGGCATGTTGCCTTATACTATACTATACTTATACTATACTGAAGAAGGCAACATGCCGAAAACGTTTTACCAATCAATTTTAAGTAAGTGTTATAGTGCAAATTTTCAACAATATGAATCTTAAACACTTCGTGACCACACTCAACAATACTTTGAATATAAAAAATACCTTATAATATTTATCAAATGTTTCATTTTCTCGAACAATATCTTCATATGGCTTTCTGGTGTCGGTAATTAGTCCAATATTCTAAAAAAAAAATGAAGGTAGGTACTTACTTATACCCAGTGCTAAGTCATGCAGAGAAACTGACTGATTTTGTTACTTTATTCCTAGTTGCTCCTTTCCGGAATCCCGCTTTACGCTTTCCCATTGTTTTGGATATATATGAATCAAGAGCACAAAGATGTCTAAAACACGTGATAAATTTATTAAACATGCACAACTCCTTTTCAATCGATAAACACAATGCAATCGGTGTAAATGTGCAACTTAAAAACTTGAGAGAAATAAGGTTATATTTTGCACACGCGCCCCGCGCGCCTTGTAAACAACCACGTGTCAGCCCGGCTTCGTTGCCGGCGCCCCGGTTGAGTGGCGATAGGGTAAGACATCTGGGCTTTATTTCAAGTTTTGCTTGTGACGGCGTAACGAAAAAGCTATTACGTCCGTTTATTTAGAAATCGCTGGGTTGTTTGTTGGAACGGTTTGGCTTGTTGTGTTTGCTGGGTTGATGGGCTGGTTAATTTAATGCGGTTTGACTGTATCCTGGGAGCATTGGTAATTATGAATTATATTGATATAAATATACTTAAGTAGGTATCTACTGAATACTGAGGAAGGTAATAAACCGAAAACGTTTCATAAACAAGTAATTAGTATGTGTTAAAATAAATTTAACGAAATGAATATCAAACACTTTGTAAACCTCATCAACCATACAATTTTAAGTTTGATTTTTTCGGAATTAGTTAGTTGGTCCAATTGTTCTTTTGTGCTGTTTGTTACAGAGGTAAAGTATTTTAACCGCCACAACAATATGGAACAACCATACCATACATTTCTCAAATGATTTGACATTATTACAAAATTGTTCTGAAAACCTTTCAAGGCTATTCCATAAATATTTAAAAATTTCTAATGTCAATTTTTGGAATTTACAAAGTCCTTCGGAGTTTTGTCTGAAATTAAAAAGAAAATAGTACGGTCGAATAGTTACAACTTGCGAGTGTACCTTTATTCATTCATTTTGCATAGAATACAATTGAGTTAATTCTCAATACAATACGTATAATTATTTTCATGTCAGTAAAGTTTGTACTTAATGAGGTGAGTAGGATTTAAGTTTTGCCATGAATCTAGCAATTTCCGCATCGTCAAACGTTTCTCTTTTAAAACGAAAGGTATTCAATGCAGGGGCAGCAGTTCCATTCTGAATTATAATTTGAGTCACGTCTTTATTGTAATGCTTACCTTTTATTGCATGAATTAATTTCTGCATAAGGACATATTTAATGTATCTTCAAACAAAAGATAACAATTGACTTACCAAAATACATTTAATCAAAAACACTGCAAACGTAAGAAATCCCAGTGTTAATAATGCTCCTTCGTTTGATGGAAATTCCATTCCATGTTCGCTCTTTTCCCAAGAATTCCAGATATCGCCTCGAGCTGATCTGGTTTTACGCGATTTTCTTGGTTCCCAAATTGAATTAATACGTGCCTCTACAAATTATTTCCTTTACTACACACTCAGTCGCAATAAAATTACTGGTAACCTACGAATAGCATACAAAAGTCGATTTTTAATGTCCGTTAAAAATGATACTTTATCATTTACGGTATCAGTATGAGAGTTGTGAATTAAAGTATTTTGGATGTTTTGCAGATATGGCATAAAGTTTACATAACTGTTTTCGTTCGGTTTAGTATTGCCTTTTGCTTTTTCTTTTGCTCTTTGCTCTTCTTCGTAATCGTCTTCTTCATAATAGTCGTCGTCTGCGTGATCGTAGGTTAGTTTTTCTGTACGATCATCAATGATATCTGAAGGATCTAAATCCATATCACTCTCATCATCATTAATATCTGGGTAATTATCTTCATCGTCGTCGTAAACTTCTTCATAATCGTCGCCATCCTCTACATCGTCTTCCTCGTAATCGCGGTGACTATTTTTCTTGTACTTGGCTGGACTCTCCGAAATGATACTGGATTGCGTTGTTGTATAAGAATTATCACGATTCAGTGGATTATGTTTGTTTCGAAAATAGTGACGTTCCATTGCATTCAGTGTTGATGAATTAGCTGACGTGTTTACTGTTGTCGTTTTTTGTAAGACGTCTGGCACTTTTGCTACTAATTTCTTCAAATATGACTTTGTCACTTTTGGTTTATTCAAAGGTTGCATCGTCTCATAGAGCTCAGTTGTGGTTGATGTAAACACCAATGATGGCGTGTAGATGTAAGGATTGTAAGGTGTTACTTAAAAGAAGACATTAGTGGATAAAAACAAGATGCATCGAGTACATACCCAGAAACGATTTTTGTTGCGAGAGAGGAATTTCAATCCAATCACAAATTGCGAAACCGTATAGAAACCATTGAATTAGTAATAATTGTAAAATTCCAGACATTTTTTAAATGTATCAATTTGGATGTTCTTCAATCTTCAAGAGACACACTTTGATTGTAGCAAGAAATATTAAGTTGTTCCATACTACTAGTGTTTTGCATTCGTAGTGGGTGCAGTTTAAAATTCACTGGTGCTGGAACTAATAATCTGCACATCACAAATGCTTTTTAGAGCATATTCTATGCTTAGATGTCACCTGGTCTCCTAATCTTTATGTTCAGTCTTAGATCTCAAATTGTTCTTCTAAGAGCACAGTTTTGTGATTAAGTGGATTATTCAAATAACGTTCAGGTTTACACTTTTAACATATTAGGCCTATTATTATAAATATATAGTAATAATAATAATATATTTTGTACATATACAATTATACATTTATAAGGCCATCAGCCAACGGTACTTCAGCCATGGAAAAATAATTAAACCCTTCTTTACAAAATAACAACAAAACAATAATGGTAACAATAATAGTTATCTTCTTCTTCTTCCTTCTCTGTAAAGGCTGTTAGCTTGTTCCTTCATCGATAGCTCCATCGTTTTCTTGGCCTGCTCATGTTTCGCTGACCTCTTGGTGAGCAGTCTCTTGCCTTTCTGACAATTCTGTTGCTATCCATTCTGTCTATGTGCTATTGCCACATTTGACGTCTGTTTGCCACCTATCCCTTTCCCTTAGTTCTTCGCTACGGACTCTATTTATCAAAGTTTTGTTGTTTCTTATCACCGCTATTTCCATTGTTTCTAGTGTTCTCAGCGTATTGCCGATTACTGGCCTTGTCTCGGCGGCGAAGGTGACAATTGGCCTTACCACACTTTTGTATATTCTCGTCTTTGTTTCTTGGTGCAGATATTTATTGTGGAATATGAGTCTATTCAGACAGGCTTCTGTTCTTGTGGCTTTGTTGACTTGTTGTCTTACACTGTCTTCAATATCCTCAAATAGTAGTTATAATAATATATTTTTTTAATCGGGTAGAAGTTTTCGAATGTGCGAAATCAGCGGTTCTTGATGACTTGAAGAAGTGTGGAAATTATTGGATTGAAGAACAGTTTTATTGTTAGCTCGTTATATCTTATAACGAACAAATATGAAGTTTGTGTCTTCTCAATAAACCCTTTCCTTTGTAATATTTACTGGCTTACGTAAGAATAAAATCTACAATTTTCTTTTCTTCGTATTTGGATACATTAATAAATGTTGTAGGTAAATCTGATTTAGTATATTGTTGAGTGCTATGTCGATATAAGTTTACTGTAAGAAACTTACAGTTATTAAAAATGTATTTATAGAACGTTTTTGATTTGTTGTTTTCGTCAAGATCTTCAGTAATAAACTGTATACTGAAGAAGGCAACAAGCCGAAAACGTTTTATAAATAAATTTTGTAGTAAGCGTTATAGTTATGTTTTTCCACATAATATTTATTAATTGAACGTATTTGGTTTGTTCTCTTTCACAGTATTCTGAAGAAGGTGTCAAAGTGAACTTATATCAACATAATAAATAATTCTGATTTCATCTATTTTAAGAGACCATTCCATTATTATCTTGGCAAAGTTTGAGAATAATGTGTTTGCCAATTAATATAAATTATACACAAAGTAACAAATTCTACCTTGTAATATTTATAATATATTTAATACAATAAACATTTTACTAAAATGTACTGCTTTTGTATATCGAACCGAATTACGTTTAAATATTTTGGCGCCAAAAAAAATTTATTACGCCGCTCAAGCACATGCAGTACAATGTTACCAAATAACTGATCCTTTGCAAATAAATTATTTTAAATTATACCTATATTAAATCAACATCAAATTGATAAAAAAAAAGTGACGTATGTTTGAAATCTATTGTGCATTTTAATATCACAATTTTACTTAAGACCTATTTTTACTATGACAGTATTATCAAATATTCTACATTTATATTTCAAGTGCAATGAATGAAATTATTAATTTTTAGGTGTACCATCTAAATCATCTTTTTCTTCACACAAAACGGACATATTAGCATTGGCATCCGCAAATGTTTCATCAATTTGTTCATCTTTTATCTTAGCTTGCTTTTTAATTGAATCAATTTCAGTGTGTTGAGCTTGGAGTTCATTGATTTTCTGTAAATTGTCGCATGGTGGTAATGCATAGAGTTGTGTTATTAGTTCTTCCTTAGTTTTCGCCAACTTGTTCTGGAATGATCAACTAATAAAGAACACAACATTAATACTAAATAATTCATACATTTGATTGCCTTTCAAACAAGGTAGGTTGTTGGTTGACTCTTCCAATCATGCCTTCCATCTGCATGCGATATTCTTCGTTCCGCATCCGTTCTTCGTCACGGCGCATTTGCAATCGGATATTCAGATCTTCTTCATGACTGTACGCAAGTGTCTGCCACACTGGTTTTTTTCGAAGAACTTTTTCACGCCAACGTGCTTCTTCTCTTTGTTGTGCTTCGTCCAAACGGCGACATATTTCCTCTTCCATTCGTTTTCTACAACAAAAAAGTCTATGACATGATATGTATGTCATAGACGGATTTAATAAATACCTTGACGTTTGAATTCGAAGTACGGCTGCCAAATTTGATCGATTAACACTTTCCAACGTCGACGTTGTTCTGCTACTCTTACCACTACTGGAAGACGATGGCTTTTTTAATTGTTTGGATTTTGCTTTAGATTTATGAAAAGGACTGGGAGTTGCTAAAATGAAATCTAATTCAAGTTCAGCCAATTCTTTTTCCAAGTCTTTACAATGAGATGATGGAATTTTTCTCATTTGGTTCTCATATATTTCCCTAAATGATTTTGGACACAAGTGTAACTTGGTTTTGGATTTCTCTCGTTTTGCCATTGCAGGCGGCAAAGATGCCGTTTTCAACATTTCCTCAGCACGAATTTTTTTCTGCAATGACCTGAAAACTCAAACTTCAAGGTAAACATGGACAAAAAACCAAACTAAAAACAAACCTATAGTATTGATCTTCGTGCATTTTTTGATAAGCATAGTTGCTAAATAAGTTTTTAGGTACAGGTTTTGCTTTGAAATGTTTCAATTTCTTCTCTTTGCTCAAGCAAAGAAATAGATCTGGTGATGACTTCGTTAGCCGACGAGTGATATCAGATATTTCCTCCTCGCGTTTTGTGAATGAAAATAAATTCATTTGGGCTTGCAGTGCTTCTTTACTTTTTTGTTTAACTTGCTTGCTTCTAAAACACCATAGAATATTATAGAAATGTTTATCAGATTGACGCAACCTGTTCATAACAAACCGTCGTTCCTGTTCTTGCATAATTTTATCAAACAAAGGGATCCTAGACTCAATTGGCACAGGATTCGCGCGGAACAAACCACAATCATTAGGTTTGCTTGTTTTTCTTGGAATGATTAGTTTATCTATTATTTTGTTCTCACCATTCCTACAAAATAACATATATTTTACTGAAATTAAGTTTCTGCGTAACATTTCTACCTGACAATCATCTTGAATGGCTCAGATGGCTTGTTTTGTGGTGCATTGTCGTCCCAAGCAATTTGTTTTCTTGGACTACAAGGCACGCTTCTTGTAGTCATTGTGCAATCACTCAACTCGTCTAAAGTAGAATCACATATCGAATTTATATTAACTTTACGGTTGTATCTATTATCGGCATCAGCTGAATCAACTTGACTTCTAGACGATTTGGGCAAAACTTCCGGGCTTTCAATACGTACCGATCTCCTTGATGGCGGTTTATGGGAGATGGTTTGCTCGGATTTTTCACCTTCCTTGCTATGATCCTTTAATGAATTATAATTATCATAATATGTACAATTGTTGCTACTATTATTTTCTTCGTTAATTAGACTTTCGTAAAACTTTCTTTGCTTTTCTCGCAAATATTGCATTTTCTTATAAAACTCCTTATTTGATAAATGATTTATATCATCATACTCCGGTATACTGTCGTAAAATTCAATAAACGATTTAATTCCCTGACTCTTGTTTGAGTCCAATTCAGCACTTGATATGCGCAGGTTTTTCATTTGTTTTGCTAAACAGGTGAAATGCTCAGGTGTTTTAATTCTAGATGGTTTGATGCAACTGTTTTTGTATACCGCTTCCGTATGAGCACTCATTTTGTGGTCCTCAAGTTGCACATAAGTAGATGACTGTTATTGAAGTAAGTCAATAAAGTTTGTTTGGAGTTTTTGGTGGTGTTGCTTAGCAACTTTAATTGTAACTAGAGTTCTTAAAGACACCTTATAATATTATTACTGAAAAATCAATATCAGACATGAAGTTTATATAACAATTTCTTTTAGTTTTAGCATTAAACACTTATATTTAATTTTATATTACTTTCAATACAAATTCTAAGAATGTAACATCGGCAGAATTTTAGAAAACTATTTTATTTATTTCAATTGCAACAATTTGTACGTGTAATTGAGATTTTTATACCGTAATGTTATACAGATCAAAAATATTCAACACAAGATAAACATATTTTCAAACCTATATCTTCAAGATCTTATCCAGAGAGGCTTGGAGCTTGCGATAGAGCTGGCAACTATGCATGCGATGTATGCCTACTTAAATAAAGATTGTTTGAACTATTATTTGGCAGATGTCGCAATTTAAATGTTTTTTTAAATCTTTCTTAACCTCTAAAAATTATATGTGGCTTGTGATTACAAAATGTTGCCAGCGAGTGTGCCCAGGCTGGTATGCGTTAGTAAACAATTTCAGTACAACAAATTTCTGAATACTACTCCAAATACCAATGGGGTTCATTGTGTTCTCCACTTCTCAACTGAGAGAAAAAGAACTGAAAAATCTCATTTTGATATTATTATTGCTGGGGGTGGAATGGTAGGAACTACACTTGCTTGCACACTTGGTAATGTAAAGTTGCAATTCTATCCTTTAGATTTATATTTCTGATATTATTTTAAGGAAAGAACAAAATATTAGCCACCAAGAAAATACTGTTATTAGAAGGTGGCAAGAAGGCTGTTTATAATACATCTGATACATATAGTAACAGAGTTGTGGCTATTAATCCTCAAACCATTAGTTTGTTTAAGAAAATTGATGCTTGGAAGCACATTAAACGATATGGAACTGTGAAACAATTGCATGTAAGTAAAAATGCAAAAAATCTGTAATAAGATATTTTTGAATCACTCATTGCACAATAATATATGATTTGTCATATACATAATGTGTAGTTTTTATTCTAGGTTTGGGATGCTCTTTCAGATTCAATGATTAATTTCAGTCATGACAATTTAAGTGATACTGTTGCCTACATAGTTGAAAATGATTTGATTTTGCAATCAGTAAATGAAGAAGTCAGTAACCTGAGTAATGTTACAGTTGAAAATGAAGCTAAAGTAAAGGATTGTTCTATTGTGGAAAATCCAAATGTGATCCTATTAGAGAATGGGAATTGTTATTCATGTGATTTGTTGGTAAGTTTTTTATATACATAATACTGGCATGGAGATTATTATTTAATTAATGCAAAACATATGAAAGTTTAAATTCATCTAAATGTTTAGGCAATAATATGGTTTAGTATTTATTGGATAATTTTATTATGGTTGATTTCAAAAGGTTTAACTATGTTATAATTTAATTTTAATAGTATGTGCTAATTGTTTATTATTGGCAGATAACTATGAACTTCTTTTTATTCTTATTTTATAACTAGTTTCACTCTCTCTCTCTCTCTCTCTCTCTCTCTCTCTCGGAGCACGTTTAAGTAATTGATCCACTAGAGATAAAGAATTAAAATTTTTACTTTTTGACATGGATGTACATATGTTAAATGTTAAGTGCGGTTGTATATAATGTAGCTACATGTTACATATAGCTTATCTCATAAAAACATAGAAAGTTAAACATAATGCATATTATTATATTCAACGTTAAGTTTGTTACTTTTGCCCATATAAGTGTAATCGCTTGAAGAGTTAAGTCGCGAAATGAATTGATAATTGCCAACTTTCATACTCTTCTTTCTTTTGATTCTCTCTTTTCGCTCACAGACTAATTTGTAGACATGTTTAATTAAATCTTTGGGAATTCTGTTTTCTCGAGGATCGTTCGGTCTTATATATAACGCGCTGTGGTGCGCAGACTTCAGTAACAGAGCATGCTTGTAAAAGAAGGCTAAAAACTTAGACGGCATCCATCTCAATAATCTGGAAAATAACATGCTCTCTAGATGTGCAACCAATTCCGCTTGCCTCACCAGTCGATCCAAGCCCGCGCTTTGTTGTAATCCTTGTATATCACTTACTGCCAAACCAACCATGAGATTTGTGAGAATAACTGTTACCAGAACAACGAATCCAAGATACATAACATGCGCAGTGCCGGGGTAATGTACTGGGTATTCATTTGTGTAAAATATATCTTCATACTCTAACTCTCCTGACATCATAATGATTGTCTTCATAATCGATAGAAAGATGTTTTTAAACGGTGGATAGTTCGCAAATAGCACTCCAAAACTTAGCCCAAATGCAATTAGTAGGCAAATATAAGCCACTAGAAATTTGGTAAAATTGACTGCAACTGTGGTAAACATTTGAATGTACAATCCAAAAATTGGAAATCGCCCAACAATCATCATTAACTCCAGCCAAGTGAGAAATATCCCAATAGCGGCAACATGATGTTGCCACGAGTACATAGTAAAAGTTATGTCACCATTGGTTGGTACGGCACAGAGAAACACTGAAATTATTATTAACCACTGCAACCAATTTTCCCATTGTTTAATATAGGATGCCCAGCTGTGCGCTATTTGAAATATCTCCTTGCCTACTAGCATCAGATTCAGAGCAATGAGAATATAGGAAATATACTTGGCCCAAGTTGGTGCAATACACGCATCTGGTTTCCGAAGTACTCCTGGTGCACCACGAAATGCCATTGCAAAGTGAATTTTTGATTCACAATCTCGGATAAAGACTCCAACTGTGTAAATAGTAAAAAGTTTGACGTAAAGCGCGTGGTAAAAAAGGGAAAATAGGAAGAATTTACGAATTCTACGCCACTTTAAATATAGAAAAGTTTCACAAAGTGGATGATTTAGTACTTCACGATGACCCACTTCAATGAAATTTAATAATAACTCAGTTTCTCCTTTAGTCATTGTCGGAACTAGAATTTTGAAGTCGAGTTTAAGTTCACAGTCTACGTCGCCTATTTCGTGATCTGTCAGTTTGATCGAATTGTCGAACTTGCAAATATATTTGGGTATTACATCTGGGGTTCTTCGGGTAATAAATGTTAGAACTGAGAGACCGCCGTTTGTACGTGCAGTGACATCACCACCAGCATTAATAAGCATCAATACGCACGTGGAGAATTCATTAAGTGCCGCTAGATGCAATGGCGTGTAACCGAAAGCGTCCGGTTTATTAACGTTAGCTCCACCGTTCAGGAGTAGTTTTACGCACTCGGACGACCTGGAGACTTTAACAATAGCCGAGTGAAGTGGAGTACGACCATCTTTATCGCTAGCATTTGGACTTGCGCCTTTTTTCAACAACAATTCAACGGGTTCCGATGCTTGGCAGAATGCAGCAATATGCAACGGTGTCTGCTTTTTGTAATTAACTGCTGATACGTTTGCCCCTGCTGCGACAAGAAGGTCGACACATTCAATATTACCATCTTCGGCAGCTAGGTGTAAAGCTGTTGACTTGTCACTGCCGCATTGAACATTGACAGATGCTCCGTGTGATAACAACAGCTTGATTATTTCTGCAGAGCCTAGGGTAGCAGCAACATGTAGTGGTGTTTCAGAAAATACCTGAAAATACGAAATTAAATATAATTTACTATATATATTTTTTACAGATGTGGAGTATACTATACTTGAATGGTATTAGGTGATGCACCACTTTCTAAGAGCACTTGCACGCATTTTAATTCTAGATTTTCAACCGCATAATGTAAGGGAGTTTTCTTGCCTATATTGATATCGGCCCCTGATGCTATTAGCTGCTCTAGACATGCTAAACTACCCTTGCTTGCAGCCAAGTGCAATGCGGTAACCTTGATATTAGCATCAAATCTATTGACATCCGATTTGAAATCAAGGAGAATTTTTAAACAATCTAAGTTGTTACAGTTTGCCGCGAGGTGCAGGGCTGTTCTGCCATCTGGATCTACTTGATTTACAGATGCACCCAGGTTGAGTAAACTTTTGACCATGATATCATTACCCAAGTAGGTTGCAATTAGTAGACCACTACTTAGTGCGTATGGATTTTGAAGAACATCGTTTAAATTATCTTCCTTAATTGCTTTGATGAAGGCGTTATCTACGCCAGGAAGGTACTATGAAAGAAATCAGAAATTTTGCTCAGTTATCGTTATTTAATGCTATTAATACATCACAATTTTATTGGATAAAAGAAAGAATCGATCTTTTCAAAATAAAAAACTAAATTTTTACTGCGTTAGTATTATTGTAATATGCGGATGGTTATAAATTTCAGATAACGGAAAGTGTATCTACATTATTTTATACATAAGTAATCGTTGACCGTAATTTAAAGTTTTAATATATTATTAAATTGACATAATTTTAGTGCTTTATGCCCACCTGCAAATCTTCCCATATTAGTTCAGGTTCCCAATTCCGAAAAATGCTTTTTGCTCTCAAGGCCCTGGAAGGGCCTTCTTTTTCCGAACCAAGATCTTCGCTGTCATCGGATATGCTCTCAACATCGACGTCTGAATCTTTAACATAATCATCTGCCCATTTTAATGTATTTTCATCAATTTCAACGCTACGGAAAGACATGACGACGGTACATTGTCTCGCGCGGATTCCTAACTAACTTGCTGAGAACTGGTTGAAAAACCATACGTAAAACTGCTGGTGTCCATATTGGAAACTAAGTTTGGGACAGAATTAGCTCCGGCACGAATAAACAAACGCTTGTACTCTATAAACATCAAATGTTGCCGATGAAAGCATGTAGGAACTCACTGGAAAGATTTTGTGGTGCGGATGTTATGATTAAAGAACATATTTAATGAATGCACGTTATCCAGATCTTGTATATCTATTTTGGATTTTGTAAACTGTTTTCCCTTCGATAAATGATTGCTTTTCATTACTTGTTAAACGTGATATTACCTTACAACATGATATTAATTAGCACAATGTTGTTCTCTGTTGTTCAGCTTGGATGTGATGGCGCTAATTCCAAGGTGAGGGATTCGATGAAAGCACAGTACATTAACTGGAGTTATAATCAAAGAGGTGTTGTTGCAACTCTTCATCTGTCTAGTGTAAGTTTTAAAATAGTATTATTTTACAGAATATTTGTTAACTATATACTGGTTTTAGGCAGAGGAAAATTGTGTAGCATGGCAGAGATTTCTACCAACTGGCCCAATAGCATTGCTACCCGTAGGTCCTACAATACTCGAATTGGCTGATATTAATTCACTATTTTTTAGCTTAAAGAAAATATGAGTTCTCTTGTTTGGTCGACAAGTCCTGTTCACGCTGATCAACTATTAAAAATGAGTAATTTGGAATTTGTTGAAGCTTGCAATAACGCATTGTGGAAAATTTACAAAATTGATAGTCTGGTTGGGGGAGCAACAAAAATGATTGATAATTTCTTAAAAGTATTTGATTGTCCTCCTAATGCCAGGCGTCAGCTTCCGCCAACAGTGGCCAGTATTGAAGACGGGAGCAGGGCTGCGTTTCCTTTAGGTTTTGGTCACGCAACGAAATATGTTGGAGATGGAGTCGCTCTCGTAGGGTAAATATATAATTTTTATATGTTCTCGAGTTAAATATAATGAAACTTTGATTTATCTGGCGCGTTTGAAGCCAAACCACGTTACAAAAATGTTCCTAAATGAAATAATTCGAATGGCACTCCCAGAAACTTGTTTAAAACTGCGTATGTGATTCATAATAGTGAATAGTTATAAAAGTAACTTTACGGCATAAAGGGTAAAGCATTTTCTCAACGCTGGTCAACAGCGTATCGGACGATAAAGCTTTACTATACATGAAATTCAATGAAAAAAAAATCAATACTGATTAAATTCGCATAAGGTAAGGTAGTATTTCTAGATTGCGATTATTCAAATTTATATCGAATTGGTAGCAAACAATCTTTGATTTATGGTGTTTATTTTGTTTTTATGATGTTTGGCAATCGTAAAAAGGTACTAATTTTTGATTCTGATTAATGTGCAAAAAAAATAAGTAATTTTTTTTCCGTTTGTGCGAATGAGTACTATGATCCATATTTAAATAGCTATGAATTCAGCGATTCAGCTATTTGTATATATATGTATTGTTTCTCTTAGTGATGCAGCGCATAAAGTTCATCCTCTGGCTGGCCAAGGAGTTAATCTAGGTTTTGGAGACATTGAAGCGCTTAATCGTCTATTGGGTCGAGCTGTTTACAATGGATCCACAATTTGTAAGTGGCTAATACCAAGGTAGTTCTGCCATTTTGGCCTACCTTCGTCAAAAGACTATTATAGTCTTTGCCTTTATTCAGTTCATAATATTCTTACCTGAATTTCAGCAAATAATGATTACCTGCTCTTGTACGAGACAGAACGACAATGCCACAATATTCCAACCATGCTAGCTATTGATGGTATTCATAGAATTTACAACACGGAATTTACACCTGTCGTAATGCTCCGAAGCATTGGGTTGCAACTAACTCAGGCTTTAAATCCAGTGAAGGTACGTTTTAGATAATATATAACGAATATCGTGATATGTAAATGCATTTTTTCTTTTTGTTTTATTATAGCGGACAATTATCAACCATGCATCAGCATAATAACTTTGTTTAGGCTTAAATCATTTTGCTTAAAATAAATTAACAAGTTCTACATCTTTTGTACTTATCAATTTACAACTGCTTCTTGTTGTGTAAATAAACATTTTGTTGGTTTGTCAAAATATATTAATATAAAGAAAATGTATTTTTAAATGGGCTTATAACTGAAATGTTTGATGTTTGGAATATTTAAATAAATTTCCAAAATACTGTAAACTAAACTAGCATTCAGGAGACGGCGGTTCAAGTCCTCCGTCGACTGTCCCATTTCGAGTTCGAATCTCCTCTCCTCAGGGATTAGAGACCGGATAGGGTCTATGGCCACACCTTATTACGAAGAGGAGAAACCATATCGTAGTATTCTCGTATTGGTGTACTTGATAATTATATTTGGCATGTATGTAAACAGTTTAGAACCTTTCTAGACGCATTATTGATGAGAGAATTCATACACGTTCATTCGTATAGAAAACTCACGCTCGGAACATTCAATACACGGTTGTTTGCTGAACATGCCTTGCGTCAGAAAAACAAGCATGACGCTTTAAGGATCCCTTCCATAAACTCTCACCAACTTGCTAGTAAGTGACAACGCTGGTACGACTTCACTATTTGCGCAATTTATGCAAATTGTAAAGTAATGTTTGAACTGATACGATCATAGTTAAATTATCTACTCTAAAAACAATGTATTCTGTTAAATATAAGTTAAGATTGATAACAAAATAAAGCAGTTAATGTATACAATTTGGTTCTACTTGTTGTAGGCAAGCGTAGGAATACGGTAGCTACGGTTGACCTGGGTATAAAAGCAGCGCCACTCTCCTCGAGCGTCATTCGAGAATTGTGAGTTGCGCAGGTTGGGTGTTTTTGTACCAGCGCTTGGGTGTCCATATTGATCTACCGTTCACTTCGGATTGACGACTGGGTTTGGAAAATTCCCTCATCATTCGAACATCTGTTCATAGAAGGAAGAGTTGCTACAGTCTAGCTTCGATATTTATATATCAGGTGTGTTTACTTTCCACAATATATACCCAAATTAATCGATCATAGCATCGAAGTCGGACGTTAAATTGCAATTCGTTTGTTCAATCTAACACTTTCATCATGGCTATCGCGTTATTCGATTCCGCAAACCATTTGAAATCGAAAACGAGTGAGCTAATGAATTGGATTCGAAAAATCAAGACAAAGAAAGTAATTTGCAAGCGGAAGAGGCGAACAGATTTACATATTGACGCCGTGCTGCGTCACACGCTTAAAATGGCGGAGACAGAGCTGCAAACAAAGCAGCAACAACGCAAGCAGCGTTGGCAGCAGATGCGCGCTGTTGTGACGTCGGCCGTGTCACCTCCGTTCGATACTACTACTCCCACTACTGAGGACTACTCTTCTATACGGAAGTGCTACGACGTTAGCCTGGAAAACTACTCCAACGAATTACAGTGTGAGGCTATTTATAGCCTCGACGAATTCCTGAATCAACTCAAATATGTTAAGTGCAATGCTCGAGATTAATGGAATGGAACTGGTCTTCAGTCATAATTATTAATTTTAAACGAGAACAAGACTACATATTAATTGTGATTTTATCTACAAAATGATACTTGTACTGAACTGTGATGTTATGATAGACTTTTTTAATTCCAGTCCCTCCGTGGGTAATCCATAGGCTGCGGCTTTGACGAGGACTGTGGATCCAAAATATTTGGTTTGTAAATATGTATCAAAATAATTCAATTTGATTCTAGATTAGGTCTCATTCGGAAATATATTGTAAATAAAAATATTTAAGTATTACTGAGTTAACAAAGAATAAAAAGCTAGTTTTTTTTGAATATTTACATGTGATGCGGATACAACCCGTCTGGGCAAGCAAGAAACACCCGTACGTGACTGCAAAACGCAATGTTTCCCTCAGTCAACTGCGTGTTGAAGGCGGAACTTCCGGCGGTTTCGTTCACCTCCGGTCACCTCGAAAGAATTTCATTGTTCTTCAAACGCCTGAAGAGTCCCTGTCGCTGTTACATGTTTGCAGTTCAGGGATTATTTCGAATGGTTTGTCATTTATCATATACGAAAAAAAGATTTCTTCAGGATCTCGCGACAAATCACGATGAACATCGTGACCATTGAAGTAATAGTTCCTACTATCATGTCCAACATTATCCAAGCACTTCTTGCACGATAGGAGGGACAAGGCTACATTGCGAAGTTGAAACGAAATATACCGACTGCAACACATACCTTCGGCATTAGGTTTGTCAGTTGATGTATTGCGTCACATAAATTTATTTCAAGGTTCCGTGCATGTGCCCATCATTTACATTTGAAGGATGCGCGTCGTATATTAATAAGTATAACTGAATTTGATCATCATCCATCCAGGACAGATTTGCTACAATGCAAATTCCAAACAACGCAAAGCATTTCAAAGATTTCAAAGAACAGTCTTCAGACTTGCTCACGGTGCATTTGCCTATATGGACGGAATCAAAATTTACGAAATCTACAGCAACAGACTTTTGCGCCGATTTTCTGCACTATAGGTTAGTGAAGTGTGTAACAATGCCGATTTAACTTTTCTCCAGGGAAAAGCCGAAATTATTTACTATTTTATGACGAAAACTCTTGGCCAAGCACACGATCAGTATAATCCCGTAGTTTATGACGCACCATTGCAACTTATTTTATCAGGTTGGTGGTTATTTTTTAGAGCATGAGATAATCTGTCCTTTAGGAGATATGAACACCAAAACGATGGAAAAGAAATCATACATATCATTGTAAAGGATTTACCTAGTTGCAAAAATGATCACAGATATGACAATGAGGCGCTACGGCCAAAATTGTTTGCCAAACCCAACACTCAAAGATTACCGCTGTAATATTTTCAAGAAACTATTTCAGTTGCCGGCTGAAGTGGGGAGATTGCTAATATTTACAAATAATCGCAATATATATCGTCTCTTCTACGCCCACATATTACAAGTATAGAAGATCAAGCATAGTATCGTAAGGGTAAATTGAGCGATTCGCGAAAATCATAAGCCCAAACAAGACACGGATATAAGCGTTCTTTGCCTACAACGTTAGTACGTTGACAAGAATTATAGATGCATCGTACGGAATTGTTTGTTGCCTGCCATCCTTGTCATCCCCAAAGCTTTACTTTACAGAGAAGATGAGTCGCTGATAGCGAACAAAACTACAACTATTAATAATATGGTTAGCGACTTTATTTTAATTCTTCCTTCGGTTATGAAGGCTAGAGATTGAAATACATTGTTAGATTTGCTCCAGGATAATAAAGGTAAGGATCTTCTTTCATAGGAGCTAATGTTTTCTTTACAACGGACTCCTGGATATTGCCCATACGTACTGTGCATCGTAATTCAAATATAGTACCAACGATTGATAATGAGCTCTTTGAAATCAAGATGGAAATAATATCGCATGCTTATAGGCTAAAAGGCACCTGGAAGGTGTGGAATCTTATTCTCAAAGAATCTGGCTAGTGAGTAGTGGTAAATTTGACTATCGCTGCTAAATTCAACATATGATTACCAATGCAAGAGGTGCACAAAGACGTGATTTTAGCGGATTGGATCATCATTTTAGGGTAAACATGAAGTTTCCAATCACAAAATTTTCAATGCAAACACACCCGCAACCTTAGACTGCTGGATCACATTTTAATGCTGTGTGAGAATCTCTTTACAAGGATAATTTATTTTCGAAAATTGTTTAATATGACCATGGATAAACTGCTTACTACTGCGGTGATATCAGGCGAGAACGAAAGTTATTACATTTTAACCAACATTCTATAACCTCTCAAGCCAAGGAAGAAACGTCAAGGGCTAAGAAGGGCTTGACGCCGTAGTATTTCTGATTCTGGTTATACCAGAAATAATGGATGGTTTTCACTAAAATTAAAAATGCTCATTAATAAGTATAAAGAACCACGTGCTCGAGAGTCAATCTTCTACTGTTAGTTTTAGTGGAACGCGAATTCGACAATAATGAAGTTTCCTGAAAGTAGCGTAATACGGGGCAACATTATTTATTATAGAAAATGGGAACATTTGATTAAGACAGTTCCGGTGCACTACATCAGAACGATTCAGCAGCAAAGAATATTATTTGAGCAGGGTTAGACAGATCTGAAGGACCAGAGGGAACAACATTTTTACTTGCCAGGGATTCAAGTGATTTAAGAAGTCAATGACATAGAGTTTTATATGTTAAATTGTGTCGAAAATGCATATTTAGGACGGGAATTAAGGACATTTCTGTATTTACGGGTAAGCTCGAGCAACTGTAATTACGAGTTTTTTAGTTGGGCAATATTTCCCGGTGGTGCTGTTTAGAATAAAAGGAACATGAACTGTTTCACGAAGCTGAAATACCAAATTTCTTGTTCAGATGCAGGAAGATTGGATGAGATACATTCTACAAGTAACGCTGCCTAATATTTCTGAGATTTGTGGTTCAGAATAATTAATTTTTTAAGGATGAATGAAAATATGTGATACACGATGAAGGCAGTAATAGCTCAAAAGTACGGTTGGTGAGAAATAATTTATTGAAATAATCGACGGTATATCATTATTGAAATTGGCTATGAAAGACTAGAAAGCAAAGAATAGCTTTAGTAATTATTAATTTATGCAGAACATATTTTACTTGATCTTCTAGGGTCAAATTAAATTAGCAAGATAAATCTGGAAATCTTTAAATGAAATGATAAGAATGATTACTATTGCCGAAAATAGCACGATTGCTCATTCCACGCTTTTAAAAAATCCACACAAATGCAACTGTTCCAGGTTTTAAATATATCTTGATAAATTGTAAGACTTAATCTGAAGGTTGAGGCAAAGATACGTTTTTAGGATAAAATATGGAAGGCAACAGCAATCTCAACATATTCTCCGTGAGGAATAAATCAGGAGAAAAGGCATTCATTTATCCATACAACGATATTGGAGAACCCGGAAGGTTAAGTCGACTGATCTTATTTTAGACTTTACTCTAGGGCAACAGTGATTATTAACAACCAGGAAGGAGGATTCCAGGTTGAAGTAAGAGAGGGACATTGGAAAAGGACGACTATTTAGTAGGACTATGCTAAGGATTCGAAGGGGCAATACTACTGCAATGAAGATTTCAAGTCTAATTAGACGATTATTCCAGATTGTAGAAGATTTTAGGATAAAGAAAGATCATATTGCAAGAAAGTTTTTAAGATGAAAGGAAAACTATTCTATTATGCGGAAGGTTTTAGGACGAAGAAGGGGCACCATTCTATATTTAGGAAGATATTAGTGCGAAGAAAAAACCATTCCACTGCGAGGAAGATTCTAGCGTGAAGAAGGACTCATTTTAGTGCACGGATGGTTCTCGGGTGATGAAAGAACTACTATTTCACAGTGAAGAAAGTTCCAGGACGAAGAAGGGACACTATTCTACAGCAAGGAAGATTCTAGGGTGAAGATGGGACTATTTCATTGCGAGGAAAATTCAAGTGTGAAGAAGGGATTATTTTAATGCGAGATGGACTCCAGGACGAAGAAGGGACCATTCCACTGCGAGGAAGATTCTAGAACGTAGAGGGAACCATTCTGCTACGAGGAAGATTCTAGCGAGAAGGAGGGACCATTCTAATGCGAGGAAGATTCCAGGACGAAGAAGGGACCATTCCACTGCGAGGAAGATTTTAGGATGAAGAAGAGACCATTCCACTGCGAGGAAGATTCTAGGGTGAAGGAGGGACCATTCTACTGCGAGGAAGATTCCAGGACGAAGAAGGGACCATTCCACTGCGAGGAAGATTTTAGGA